>JANBXA010000069.1:24552500-24832500 GCA_030556225.1 Cricetiscus sungorus
GCAATTTTTTAAGGACCTACACTTTTAGAGCTATTTTGAGAACAAAATGAAGGAGTAACTATAGTCCATGTAGAAAAATTTAGGCAGGGAATAAATATTAGTTATTATACTAGTTGCTTTTATTGCTGTAATAAAACACCATGACCAAAGTAACTTATAGAAGACTTGTTTTGGCTGATGGTTCTGGAGAGAGAGTCCTAAATGGTAAAGGCATGACAGACAGTAGCCACATCCAGAAGATGGAGGATTTCATTTTATATGCACATAGGAAGTAGAAAGATCCAACAGGAAGTGGAGTGAGACTCAAAGCCCTCAAAGCCCCAAAGACATGCTTCCTTCAGCAAGGCTATAGCTTCCACAGCCCCAGTGCTGCCTGGGAAGCAAATATTCAAATCTATGACCCCTAAGGGACACTCCTCATTCAAACCAAACCACAGTTACAATTGTCCCCTTTTATTATCTTTGCCAGGGAAACTACTAAGCCCTTCTGTGCTCATGGAATGAACCATGCATGGTGAAAACTGGACCTGGAATTAGCACTTTTTGAATCTGGACAACTTCAATTATCATTCAACCTATTTTTTTCCCAAAGCAAATCCCAACTGTAACATTAAAAAATAAAAACCACAGCTGCTCTAGAGGAAAGAGTTAATAACAGAAAATCTTCCTTCCAGCCTTGCCCAGGAAACCCTATGAAACCATGGAGCACAGCTAGGGACTATATCCAAGCTCTTCCTCTTGCAATGAGAACTGTAAGATTTGACAATGCCATTGCTTGTCAAGAGGTCACTCAGCCTTAGGGGACAGAACTTGAAGCAGGACCTTCATTGTTAAGGATTTCAGCAACTAGCCATGGAAATGGGAGAAACATGGCTGCAGCAAATGTAGGCTAGGGATCTCAAAGTTGTGTTGCCATAGCCTAGGATTTAAAACTCATTATCCTTTGCATGTATTTCCCCACTGAATGTTCTTTGTAGCATAAGTCTGAACGCCATTACAAAGAAGAAAACTGTTCATGTGCATTCTCAGCAATCTGCATACTAATTTTTCATTGATTATGTTTATGCATTTTTTTGAGAAGAAGTTCCACTACATAGCCCTGACTAGCCTGGAAGTTGCTATGTAGACCATGCTGACCTTGAACTCATAGATATCTGTGTGTCTCTGCCCCCTAGGGACTGAGATTAAAGGCATGTGCTACCACATACATCCCAAACATGAATTTATTATTTCCTTATTAAAACAAAAATACAAATAGGGTGACACTGTAGCTAAGAAAAATTGTTTAGGATCAAATATCATTATGCAATTTAAAAAATACAATGAAGAAGTTCAGAAAGAAAATATTTGAGTATTAGATGTAATTTCCATTATTTATCTGTTCTGTGCTTTGAATGTTAAAACTTGTACCATTTTTATGTAACTCTGAAGCTTTATTTTTAAATAGTTACTAAGGAACATTTTAAATATGCAAAATGAGCTCTAACCATTCTGTCTAATGCCTGACTAAGCAGAGTAACAGTACAACTGACTGGTGGATTATAATGCAGTTCTTCACCAATGTCAAATTTGAGTACTGATTACCTTCAGAACTTCCTACTGGGACAGGGACTGCCAAAGGGACATACCTCAGGACACCATCCCACAACTTGGGGTTGGGAGCTGGATGGGTCAGCACCTCCCAGCCACCCTGTTAGTTAGGTACCTCTCGAAGGAACATGCACTTCCCAGACATCCTGATCTATGTTTTGAATCTTATTAAAGATCTCAAACAGAAATTGGGCCAGGCTTCCATCAAAGCTCAAATCAGATGAAGCAGAGCTTAATTCCCCACTCTATTACTATCTCCATCTGCTACCACTTCTGAACCAACAAGAGAGTCTTACCCAGTACATAGGAGGATGTAGCCCTGGGTCCTGCTGGAAATGTCTGTACTCTAATAGCGAAACAACTGAAAATGAACAAGCATTTCAGGAGATATTCAATACCACAAGAGTTGACAGAACTGTAGACACTGGGAATTTAGACTACACAGAAGTCATTGCTAACATTTAGAGAAGTCATCAGATGAGAAAGATACTGGGTTAAACATTAAAGAATGGCTTTTTTTAAAAAATGAGTGAGTGATGAGACGGGAAGATGTTCTAAGTAGTGGAAACTTGAGTGAACATAACTGAAACAGGAAAAGGAAAACTACATAGAAGCAAGAGGAATCTAATTGAGGTTTGGAGGTTAGAAACAGACACTGAGGCCAAGCCATAAAGAGTCTCCAATTCCAAACCTTTCTTTCTCCATCATGTTTCATACTAATCTGACCAGGTCACTCATAGAGGTTAATGACAGATGCCTTGGCTGCCTTGTCGTTACATAACCCAGAGTAACAAACACTTTCCCTATTCCACACGAAACCCCATCTGTTGATAGACACTATATGGAAAGCTATTTAGAGGAAGAGGGAGATTATATCTGAGTACACAGAAAGTTGTGTGAATGATTGTTGGTGTCTTAGAAGAGAAAATGAGGAAGAGCTGAAGTAAGAATAGCAGTGTATACTCTGTGTTTGCCATGATAAACGATGCCAACTGCGTATTATTCAAAGGGCATTATGATAACTGAGAAATCCAGGCATCAAGTTTGCTTGAGGGAAAATGTGGAACAATGAATGCCTTTTTGAGGTCTGCTATTTGTTAAGTCATACCCACTGTATGCTTGACGGCATCCCCACAGGGCAGGTGAGAATATTAGCTACTGCATTAGTTACCTCTCATGAGGCTGCCATAAAATG
The DNA here is from genome assembly GCA_030556225.1 of Cricetiscus sungorus. NCBI lineage: Eukaryota > Metazoa > Chordata > Mammalia > Rodentia > Cricetidae > Cricetiscus > Cricetiscus sungorus. Next base: position 24,555,286 of record JANBXA010000069.1, read on the forward strand.
CCTGACAAAACCAACTTAAGAAAGAAAAGGAAGGAATTATTTTGGCTCACAATTTGAGGGCCCAATCCAGCATAGCAAGAAAGTTGAGGTAAAAGGAGCTGGAGGCAGCTGGTCATGATTTGTCTATAGTTGAGAAAAGCAATGAATGTAGTTTTCTTCTTTTTATTCAGTTCAAGACCACAACCTAGAAAATAGTGCTATATAGTTTAGGTGGACCCTCCCACCTTAATTAACTGAACCTGGGTAATTCTTCATAGGTGCACTCAGAAACTAACCTAATCTAGATAATCTCTCATAGATCTGCCCATGAGTATGTCTCCTAGGTGACTTTGAAGCCTATCAAGTTGATAATCAACACTAACCATCACAGATAGTAACATCTCACTTCATCAATAAAATGTGCTGTAATTGATTAGTAATGTCTGCCATTGAATCAGAAGTCTGCCATTGAATCAGAAGCTACATACTTACTGTGCCTACCTTTAACCAAGGGGAGAGGGGCATAATAAAAGTATTTCAGGCATTAGAAACAACTTAAGCAGGAAGCTAGGAATTACAGTTTAGTTTCAGTTGGCTTGATTTGGTTTAGAAAGGACTGGGATTTTGTTGTGGTTGTTGTTTTTGTTTGTAATTTACATAACCAAGACAGCACATACTCATTCAATGTAAAACAACAGTCCAAAAGTAGACATTCTGCCCCAAAATAAGCTCAAGTCAAGAACACAAAGCCTCCTGATCATCCTGCTCATAGAAGTTAAAAGCCTTTGATCATTGCAGTTTTGCTTATCATACTTACCCACAGCTTGTGAACTTCTACCCACGCCTTCCAGTTGTACGGAGTGTGGATCAGTGCTGCAAGCATTTTCTCACCCTAGCTCTGATGACCTGGACTCACATTTTCCCTCCTATTGGAAACCTTTCATCTCCTTCTATACCACACTCCTGGGGGAGATGGAATGTATCAGCAGAGAGAGCAGGGTTTTTTTTCCTTCTTTTTATTATTCCCATTAATGCAAACAAGTGACCCACAGTACATGAGTTTTCCCTATCTGCAAACACCCCAGGGTGCTTCACAAAAAAAAAGTCAATCCAGCCAAAACTATAAAATATAAATTCACCTGATCCAAGCACAGGGTGACTGGAGATTTCTCTCCCTACCTCCACAGTACATTACGTCCATACAAATGACTGTGAAAACTGCACCAATTACCAGAGCTCCAGGATAAATCTCAATGTCAGAGGGATTTTTCAGGAAAAAGAAGGTAAATAAAAAATGCATCTTTCAAGAGGCCCCTTTATATAGGAGAGGCGGGGCTGAGCACATTCAGACAAAGGCAGATGATTTGGGCATGAAATTTACCACCTTCCCTTGGTAATTGTGTTGCTCTCAGAGGCACACAGCCCCCACCATTCCTTCCCAGAGGCCTTTCCTAACCTGAATCTGGGTGCTGTGCTTCTGCTGCTGTGGGAGAAATTTGGATTGTACTGGTTGGGAGGAGGCAGCGTGCAGGGGCAGAGTTCCTGCATATTTATAGACAAAGTGTTTGCTTTCCTTCTTACCAATTTTTTTTTTAATTTAGTGTTAAAACTTCACAGAACACAAGGAAACAACAAAAAGAAATTGAAAGCCACCCCTTATTCCATTTGACCTCAATAACACCGCTTGGCAGTATAGCTCCAGTCCTATTAAGAGGCTATAGAGGGATCAACTGGTGTATATAAGACATGAGGACTGGGGAATAACCCTTATATGCTGGTACTCATCTCTTTTCCCCATGTTTGCCCCTTTTCCCCCTCTCTGGACGCTCAGCTCCAGGGATGGTGCCACTTATCACTCAGTATAGTTCTTTTCTTCTCTGTTCTTCTCTAGAAATGGCCTCACAAGTGTCATCCAAGGCTGTTTCTCCTAGGGGTTCTAAATGCAGTCAAGATGACCAAGAAAAGATTAACCACGAACTATTTAACTATGCAAATCACTTGGAAAATTATGAGTCAGGTATGGTGTCACTTAATGAGAAGCTCACACAGGAGAATCACAAGTTCAAGACCAGCCTGAGCTACATTATGAGACCATGTCTCAGAAGGAAAGAAACGAGGGAGGGAGGGAGGGAGGGAGGGAGGGAGGGAGGGAGGGAGGGAGGGAGGAAGGAAGGAAGGAAGGAAGGAAGGAAGGAAGGAAGGAAGGAAGGAAGGAAGGAAGGAAGGGAAAAAAGAGAGAAAATTGCCAGGCAATTTTTCTTCTAATTATACAATGCTGTATAATGAGCATGCCAAAAATTGTCCCCATTATCTCCTCAGAATCATTTCCTAAAAATGGAAATGCTCAGTCAAAGGATATGAACATTGTCAGAGTTCCAGAACCATGTTGTCCAGTAGTCCCTAAAATATTTGAGTAAGATTTGCACCCACCTGCAGCATGGAGGTAACTGTGTGAGCCATAGAAAATGCAGAAGCGCTAACCGTTTGTAGAACCGTGCTCCAGTGCATGCCAGATTTGAGGGTAGTGTTTCAGTTCTTGCTTGACATCGGGTATTACTCGCAGGCAAAAATTTGGGGACAGAGAATCAGGCAAAGAAGCAGAACTGAGTTTTCCCTTGCACCCCTTGGGCCCTCCCCTCCATTATGGGCTTTTGCCTTGGTTCGGTGCTTTGCCTTACAACTCACTTTCAGCGGTTTAGGATCTATTTGTGCCTATGCATCCCAACAAATCACTACCTTATGATGTCATCCAGACTCAGCCCTACAGAATAACATGCCCAAGATCACTCAGCATGTAAAGAGACTGAGTTTGGATCACAGAGTGGGTGCACCTAACCTCCCCACTGAACAGCTTCTCTCCATCAGCAAAACTTCCTTTCTTGGAGAGAAAAACCTGGGCAATGAATCAATCATCACTGGGGCTGACAGATCTGGCAACCCTGGATCCAAAAAAAAGTAATGACTTCTCTCTATACAAAAGAAGGGCCTGGAAAGGTCCTCTACCCTCAGCCCATACATTCCAATTCACTCTGCCCTGGCTTCAGTCACAAGCCTCTTTTGAACTGAAAACATTATTGGTCCAGGCTGTTCTCTACACTGGCTCTGATCAACCATGGACCCAGCATAACCTACCCTGAGTAGCAGTGGCCTTCTTCATCAGCTTTCTGGCTCATATTTACACTGGGAGATTAGAATTTAAAGTAAAAGCAGATCAAGATGAACTTCAATTAAATTGAGCAAAGGCACAGTGCATAAAGAATGTAAAGGGTATAAGGGAAATTCACACACACACCCCACATCTCTGCAATCTATAGATGTGCATATGAACCCCACTGGGATGGAGGCCACATCTGTCACTCACCACACTGCTCTCTGTTAGGAAAGTGATTGATGGAGAGGTCATGTTAAATTGTTCTGTGTCTGATGTTTTTCTGCATGAGGAGTTCAGAGGAAGGCAGCCTCACAGTTGGTCTCACAACTGATTTAGGTCCCATTCCGCTTCCATCCCCCAGCCTCATATTGGCTGACAATCCACCTAGCAGCTCCTTCAAGGCACACAGATGGGAAAAAGAACAGGATTTATAGGTTTTCCTATTTGTGTCTGCACCTTTTATTAGAAGCACCTATCTTTCCTATTGTGTATTCCAGTTTAGGACTGCATGTCCACTAGATAAAGAAGAGGTGGGTACCACACTGATTCATTGCAGAAATTTCAAGAATCTTCACTGTGGCCAAATTTATATGCCCCAGGGGCTAGAGAGATGGCTCAACAATAAAAGTGACTGTACCCAAGCATGAGGACTAGAGTTGGGATCTCCAGAACAGACATAAATGTTGGGTGAGTATGACAGCCTGCCTATAATTCCATCCTTGGAAGATGGAGATGGGAAAACCCAAAGCAAGTTGGTTAGCAAGATTAACCATATTGATATCTGGATTTGACTGAAAGATACTGTCTCAGTGATTAAAACAAAGAACACACACACATAAAATTTCAACTTCAGCTCTCAACTCTATCTGTCATACACACACACACACACACACACACACACACACACACACACACACACACATACACACACACACACACTACATGTACACGAAAAGAAAACAGAAAAGAAAGAATCTACCCCAAATAAGGGTAAGGAATGCCATGTACAGTGTCAGCATCCAGTTTTCCTGACATGCACGTGTATATCATATGTACTCTGAAAAAGAAAGGTCAGCCCAGAACATAAGGCCTGGTACACGGCAAGTACTCAGAGAAAGCTGGTAACATAAACCAATGAATACTTTAGGTCTGTAAAAATGGGCAGGGGAGTATAGTTTGGAAATTAGGGCCAAAGAACGAAAGAAAAGATGTTAGATGAATGGAGTGGCACCTGCTTTCGTGTCTTTGTAGAGGATTTAAGGTTGATTATGAGAATAAAGGCTAGAAACTGGTAGTAACAGTAACAGCTCATGAGCATCCTCATGATACTCCAGATAAAAGGAAATGGCCAGGAGCTCATGACCCTGCTTACAAGAGCCTTGTGACAATGGAGCATGATGCAGGTAGGATTCTTTTCTCCATAGTATTCTGCCTATGTTGAACTGGAAACTTCATGACCATCCAAAAGGAGTCCCTGGCATGGAGAGCCTACAGTGTCCTCGTATAGGACAATGAGAAAGACTCTGCAGGTGTCTGATCAAGCATACTGTCAGTAAGTTACACAGAGGCTAGCAGGGAGGAGAAGGAGCCAGTGCACAGGCCAGCTTCTGGTACCTGAGATAATACTCAAAAGTCCAAGGAATATTTGAAGGTTGCAAATGCTGGCTGTCCATCAAGCAGACATGGCTTTGAACTAGCATCATTTGCTTCTCACAGGCTGGTGAATTTGACTTGCAAGTGGACATACCAGAAGATATACTTTTCCCACTCCGAAGGACACTGGCTAACCAGATTGTCAGAGCAGGTGACAAAGCCAGAGGGAACCTTAGACATCACTGTAGGGGTTTGAGTAGTGGGTCCACACAGAGGGACTGAAGGAGGCCACTAGCAACCAAGTCTTCTGCCTGGAATTGGGCGTCACCTTTCTTTCATTGGTTTAAATCGTCTCCTCTTCTCCCTGGGCCTTAGTTTCCTAAGTTATAAGAGAAGAGGGCCACAGTCGCTAGGACCTTTTCATACCTGTGTGCTATTAGTAGCTGAGGAATTTATGAACAAGAAAGGGATTGTATCCATTACTTGTCTCATTGTTGCAACAAAATACATGACAAGAGCAGGGATATTCCTATTGCCTGGTAAAGTGCCAGCAATGAACCCTGCAGAGACTGCCTACCTCCTGGGCTTCAGGAATCAGGGTGTCCTGTTTTAGTTCCTAAGCCATTGTCACAAAAGAACTGTCCATTTCCTAGCTGCCATTCATGACAAACAAGGGAACCAGAGCCCTGGTGCCTATCTAAAAGCTCTAAAAGAGCTTCATGGCCATTAACTCTTGTAGGGGAGGGGCTGCCGAGCTCCTCCATCCTAGAAGTGCCCACCCTCCTTCTCTTCATAGGCCTTGCCTTGTTGTACAGCCAAATGGAAGACATTCACATGATCCCACTAATTACCCAAGGAAAGCAGTAAAAATTAATAAGGAACTACAGTGTAATTATTCCATAATGGCAGGGAGTTCCAAAGTACCCTCCTGAGTAATAAAATTAACACTGAAACTAGTTCAGTGTAAGAACCCCCTGTTAAACGTAACTCTTCACTGTTAGGCTGGTTTATTTATGCATGTGCTCTGTGACAACTGTAAAACTACAGGAATGGAACTTTAAGACTCTCCCCAGACTGAGCTAGGCCCTCTGCATATGTGTGACAATTGTGTAGCTTGGTCTCTTAGTAAGGTTTCTAACTATGACAGCAGGACCTCTCCCTGGCGCTTAGCTGGCTTTTGGTACCCTGTTCCCCATGCTGGATTACCTGGCCCCGACTGGACATACAGGGAAAGAGCTTGGTCCTGCCTCAACTTGATGTGCCCTGCTTTGTGTAAGCCCATGGGAGGCCTGTCCCTTTCTGAATGGAGATGGGGGGGGGATGGGGAGGGGTTAGATGGGAAAAGGAAAAGGACAGGAGGAGAGCAGGAAGAGGAAACTGGTTGGTATCTAAAAATAATGTTATTTAAAATGAAAAAAAAATGTTATTTAAAAAAAATGAGAATCACTGAAATAAAAACTGAGAATAAACCAAAAAGAAAAAAGAAAACAAGACTCTCCCCAGTGTTCTACAACAATGACAGGCAGAGTCTCCAGTGTTTCAAGAGAGCTACAATGACAGGAGAGCCATTGTGCCAACACACACACACACACACACACACACACACACACACACACACAATTGGATTATCCTGCATTTATTTAATTGAGGGTAGAGTTGCTTGATTCTGGAAAACCAGTGCATCTTCTTAAAGGGTGACAAGGCTGAGGGCAGCTGCCAAATTGCTGTACATGAGAGAGTTAGTTAGTTTTAGTTAGTTAGTTAGTTAGTTATTAGTTAGTTAATTAATGAGTGAGTGGCAGGGTCTCATCTCATGTAGCTCAGACTGGTCTCAAACTCACTGTGTAGCCAAGAATAACTGTGAATGGACTATGAATCGGTTCCTCCTGCCTCCATATCCCCAGCATTGGAATTATGGGTATGTACTATCATGGAGGGTCTTACTAGACCTCAGGGGTAGAATTTTTTTAAAGTCACTATTTTCTTGGATTTAAACCTATTCCAGGATCCTCTCTAAATTTGCCTAAGGGGATGGGGTAGTTTAAAATGAGCCATAGAGAGATGGCTCACTGGTTAAGAATACTGGATGCTCTTCCAAAGGACCTGGGTTCAATTCCAGCACCCACATGGTAGCTCATTGCTGCCTGTGACTCCAGTTCTAGGGGATCTAACACCTTCACACAGACATACATGCAGGCAAAACACAAGTGCACATGAAATAAAAATAAATACATTTTTTAAAATATGCCAAAGATAGCAACTACTTCCTTTCCCATGAATATGGGAAGGATTTGAAAATTATCTTTCAACAAATAAAACAGCAAAAGAGATGCTGTATGAATTCCAGATGCATTCATGGCTATCTCTGTCACCTGCCCCCAGCCTCTGTGGGTGTGTGTGTGTGTGTGTGTGTGTGTGTGTGTGTGTGTGTGTGTGTGTGTGTGTGTGTGTGTATACATCCTCATAATCCCATATGCATGCACACATGCAAGACATCTGGCTGTTCCTCTTTTGACTCTTACCCTTGAACATCAGTCACCACATTTCAAGGACACCCAGGCACACGGAGAAGCCACACTTGGGTGTTCTAGCCCACAGACCTGGCCAGGCCCACTGCCAACACAGGAGAAACTGCCAGAATCCTGTGTGAATGGGTCTAATATTCCAGCATCCAGAGTTCGAATCATCCTATATGAGACTCAAAACATCAAGGGACAGAAAACAAGTCAAGTCTCTCTTGTTAAGCTCTGCCTTTCTTAGCTACAGGAACTTAAAATAGATAACACTTACCACATCATGCCTCTAAATTTTGGAATAAGTCATTACACAGCAACAGGGCACAAATACAGGAATGCTTGCAAATGTTGGCCCTCCTGGTTATTAAATTAAAACCCTAAGACAAGGAAGGCCTTGTCCATCTAAGACACAGACTGCAGCAGGGGCCAGTTGAACCCAGATACTTGTGCTAACCATCTGTCCTCCAACTTGCTGAACAACCCCCACAAAGAAGCCACTAGAAAAGCTCTTTAGCTCTGAGCAATTTTAAGGTTGAAGGATTTTTCTTATAATTCACCAAGATAGAGCTAAACACTGTTTATCAACCTGGAATGTTTGCTTCCCCTAAAGAGCTAAGGATCGGCATCAATAATCCTTTGGAAGTGGCCTTTCAGCAAGTCCCATCATGTCATGGCTCATTTCACGCATGTTTAGGAGGGAAGGAATGCCAACAGAGAAAAGGTGGCCATGCCCAATCCTCTACAGTCAGCCCCACTGCCCACCTCATTTCCACTGTCCTTTATATTAGTATTGCTAATTCCACCATGCCAGATGACTGTCATCTTACTTACTCATTGATTCATTTAATAGTTAGGTGCGTCCTGCTTCAAAAGAGACATGTATTAAACAACCAATCATACAAGTAAAGGATCCTAAGGGAGGTAGGAGGGAGGTAGACAAGGTCCTTTCTAGATCTCAGGATATCTACTAAGACCTGGCAGAGGTGGCAATTAGTGGGGCAGATAGACTTCAGGTGGGGAGTGTCCCAAAAAAACAGGATAGCATGTATAAAGGCCATTGTGCTGGGCAGAAAATGTGGGCAATCTAAAGATCTAAAGAAAGATAATTCAGGACACAGGGAACATGGAAAGAGGGTGTCGTGGGAGGATCTGGAATAAGGGCAGTGAGTGAGTCAGAGGAGCACTGGATGTAGATTTGTATCCGCAGTCTGAGAGCAAGCATCTTTGCATCAGGAAAATACCAGGATCGCATTTCATCATGCTATGTTAGTCTTGATTCCATAGCAACCCCCTCTGCATAACCCATACCACGTTAGGCTGCAGCCAGCAGCTGAGGGGTCTTTCTTCCTCACCATAGTGGTAGCCAGATGAAATCAGAAACCATGTTTAATTGTTTGTAACTTCATTGCCCTCTCGGTTGCTCCAGAATCAAGTACAAACTCTTTTGCAGCCTCCAGGCCTTGCTTTATCATTCCTACTATGTGGTCTGAGTGGAATCTACTACAGTTTCATGTACTGGAAGCTTCAGCATCTGTCTGGTGAGGCCAAGGTGGTAAGTTCAAGGTAACTATGCTGTTGGAGGCACTGGCCTTGGAAAGGATTAATGCAGTGCTCTCGGGACCCAGGTGAGTTCCAGTGAGAGTAGGATGCTATAAAAAACAGCTTAACCTGACCCCTACATTTCTCTGACTTCCTGTTTCACCATGTATGGCAGACCACAATTCAGATACTTGTGCTCCCAATGCCTCATTCTCCAGCCACTGTAGACATTATTGTCTCACAGTTGCCCATCAGAAAACCGTCCTTGGCTTTTAAATCCTGTTGGTACCAGGTCAGCCACTAGAATGCAAGCAACAAGGAGTACCATGGAGAATAACCCTTATTTAACCACCCTGTCCTACATAGTCCATAGATTGGCTGTTTGCCATATCCATGCCAATGATAAGGAAATGTCTGAGTTTTTATTTCTAGCCTAAGGGGCAGTCAGAGGAAGGTCATTCTGGTCAATTTTTCCTGTTCATTCAGTCCAGTTGCAATCTTCTGCAGCATAAACCTTGAATTCATGCATCCCAGAAGAAAATCCAGTGACCTACATTTGTGCTGTCAGATGTAACTATGTGGATCAGATTTGGAAAGCTGTCCTGGCTAGCCATTTGCTTTGGTTTGGTTGGTTGCTTGCTTGCTTGTGTGCTTGCTTGCTTAACTTTCTATTCTCCTTTGCTGTGGCTTCTCTGCTCTTGGTAGGTGTGGTTCTGGTGTTTTCTTCATGGTAGATTATTTCCCTTTTTGTTACTATCTATTAAACAATGAGATTTTCATTCCTCCCACTTCATTCTTTTCCCCAGAAAAGTCAAAACCAGTTAGCCTTACCCTGATGACCAGCAAGCTGAGCTCTGATCTCTAATTGGCCATCACAGAGAGGCCAAGGGAAAGAGAGAGTAAATCCCACAAAGAAGATAGACATCACTCTGAACCCTCTCCCCACTTCCTCTTTGAATGTCTGTATGTCCTTCCCTTAAGCTCCATACTCACGGGTTGCTTAAGTAGAATGGTCCCTAAAAAGCATCACTCTCATCCAAAAGTTAACATGAAGAGCAAGATGGGTCTTTTGGTCCATTCAACTGGACAGTGTTGGGAGAGCTAATTCATCTCTCAGATACTACTTCCAAGAAAAACAGGCAAGGTCCTTAAAATAAAAAAAAAATAATAATAATAATAATAATAATAATAATAATAATAATAATAATAATTAAGAAACACTCACAGGAGGGCATGGGAGAAGGGGGTGTCAAATAAAAAGGGTGTGTATGTGTGCATGCGTGTATGCATGCATATGAAACCCATTAGAGACACATTAAAAGCTGGAGTGATGGCTCAGCAGTTAAGAGCACTGGCTGCCCTTTCAGAGGTCCTGAGTTTAGCTCCCAGCAAGTCCATGGTGGCTCACACCATTTATAATGGGATCTGGTGCCCTCTTCAGGTATAAAGGTGCACATGCAGATAGAGCACTCATTAATATATATTATTAATATATATTATTAATATATACATATTATATATAATACATTATTGTATAATATACATTATTAATATATAATATATTATTATATAATATAATTATATATAATATATTATTAATATATATTAAATCTTTACAATAAATAAAAAATCTTACCCAGTTTTCTAAAATGTAAAATAAAGTTTAAGAAAAAAGAAAAAAAAACCAAGAAAAAAGCAGACTAACTAAAAACAAACTTAAAAAGAAAAACAAGTAAATACAAGACTGCTTTGAGAGTGAGAACATAGGAATGTTGGAGTCTCGCTACCCTCAACTATTACAGTCCCTGACAGACAAACAGCAGATCAGGAAAACTGGAGGAAAGGGGAATGAGGTATCGAGGAATCCAATTCACCTTGTGAGGGAGGTATTTTTGGGTAGGTGGAAGCTATGGTGAATTCAGGGAAAAGAATCAGGGTTTGAGGAACATTTGTTAGTTCAAACAAGACATGGTAGTGGTTTCAGGAGTCAGAGTCCTAAAAGGGAAAGGTGGCAGATTAAACACATGCATGAGTCATTCACCAAGGTAAGGCTATGGATGGCATCCCGAGAAAAGGGAAGTGGTACACAGTTGAGATGGGGCTGGCTGTTCAATGAGAGAAGAGACATCAGAAGGAAATAAGGCACAAAAGGATGATTGCAGGCTCACTTCTCAACGTGCTCATTGTGAGACATCCGAATGGTGAAGTCAGGCAAAGGGAATGAAGGATGGGACTTTTGTACTAAAACAGAGCAGCACGCCGGGCCTGATTAAAGGCGCGCTCCTTTTAATCACAGCACTTGGGAAATAGCAGCAGAAGAATCTCTGTCAATTCAAAGCCACCCTGCTTTTTACACAGTGAGTTCCCCAGGCCAGTTAGATAACACACAGTAAGATCTGGTCTCCAGAAAGAAAAGGGGAAAAACAAAACTCAACACAAACAAACAAACAAAAACCACGGAGGTAGGAACCGAAGTGTTTGGCTATTGTTGTATCGTTGGGGGGGGAGGGCCCACGGGAAACAACGTGAGAAAAGCAGTGTTCCTAGAATCCGGTATAGCAGCAGTAGTTCTCAACCTGTGAGCTATAGCCCCTTAGGAGCCAAAAAAAAAAAAACAAAAAAACAAAAAAACCTCTCACAGTGGTCACATATCCTGTATATCAGATATTTACATTCTGATTCGCAACAGTTGTGAAGTAGCAACGAAAATAGTTTTATGATTTGGGGTCACCACAACAAGAACTGTATTAAAGGGTCACAGCATCAGGAAGGTTGAAAACCACTGCTCTGGAGAGACATAAGAGAAACACAGACAAAGAAATACAGAATGGTATGTTCTAGACAAGAGGAAGATCCAGGGATCAGTGCTGAGAAAGCTGAAATTTGCAAATCCTCAACAGAGATCAACTCCAGAGCCTTTCTAATCACTATTCCCCCCCCCTTTCCTATTTCTGGACCATTTGTATCCCTGGTTTGACCAGAACATCATTTTCTGGAAAAATTGATCTTCCTTCTGGCCTAAGACACCGTGGCTATTTCAACAAGACAACTACTGGCCTTAAATAAGCCTTCAGCTCCCTGGAGATCCCATTCTCTACTCTGATTAAGAATCCCCACAGACAGAAGGCATATACAGCATCAGACCTCACCCATGAATCACTTAAAAACACTTATACCCTTGGGTTCCCAGTCTCCAGGACTGCCATTCCCTGTTGTTTGGCCAGCCAGAGACCTAGTCCCTCTGCCCACCATGTCTCCATTTCCTACCCTCCTGGAAAGGAGGTAAAGCTGTACAGATCATATATCTTAGTACCAACTACCCTCTGCCCTTGATTCCGTGTCCCTGAACTTGGCCGCATGCAGCCAATTCACCAGACTATTGCATCTGTTCCCAGTATTGACGCAACATGCAGCGACTTGCTTTGAAAATCAAAGTCTGAGGATTGTAGCGTTTATCTGAAGTGCAGGCCCCTGAACACTCCTGAAAGGGTATGGCTGACTCACAATACTTTCATTTGTTTGCTTTAACCTGTCAGACACACACACCCCACCGGTCCTGCCCAGCATGGATGATCTGTGAGCCTCCTCTGGAGTTTGATCTGGGAGGATAATAAGCTAAACAAAGGAGCAGATAACCACAGGGGTTCACTTGCTGTCTGCTGGGGTTTATATTTAGCTGGCTTGTGACTGGGCTCTGCCTGAATGTGCCAGTCGCCCTTGGGAAACAGTCCTGGGGGGAATAAAAAAGTGGGATGGGACCAGGACAGGAAGGGGGTATGGAGAGTTTGCACTCCTTCTCAGGGACACAGGAAAGAGAATCAGACATGAGCAACAACCAAAAGACAGTAATTTTTGGATGCTTGATGTACAGAATACAGAGTCTTAGAGAATACAAAATGAACAAGAGGCATTTTCTCTGATGCTCCGTTGCCTTTGCCGTCTCCCGATGACACTCTATGATGAGTAGACAGCGAAGCAGGTAGCCTGGATTCGAACACAGATCTCACATGAGCTCAGAAGCCATCTGTCTTCAATGAACAAGGGAAATATTGCGGAAGTTAATGTGGAAAACATTGTTTCTCCCTGGCAAGGTCAAAGAGAGTGACCTGAAGGATGTGCCACGGGTGGGGTCAGCAGGGACTGTCTTGGAGCAGTCATTGCAGGACACTCTGCAGTGGTGAAAGGTTCTGGAGCTGATGCCATCCAATAAAAGTGTGATCATCTGGGGAAGTAATGTTTTAATATTTTAGATGAAAATTTTATTACAACATTTCTCCCTTTCCTCCCTCCACACCCTCCCATATACACACCCCTACCCCTACTCTCCCTCAAACCCATGACTTCTTTTCTCATTAATTGTCATTGCATGAAGATAGATAGATAATAGATGAATGATGGATGGACAGATAGACAGATAGATGGATAGAGAGAGAGAAAATATTTAGAAATATATTTTATATTTCTTTATATACTTATACAACATATATAATGTTATATCTAACATATATTTATATCATATTATCATATATGTTTATATAATATATATTGCCTAAATATAACCTGCTCAGTATGAATAATGTTACTTGTGTGTATGCTTACAAGGAGAGCTGTTTGGCACTGGACACTCTGGGGAGGGCCACCTCTCCTGCTCTCAGCTTTATTCAGATGCCTGTAGTTCTTTGTGTGGAGTGGAGGCTTCATGGGCTTTCCCTGTCCAGTTTGGCTATTCACTGGTGCCATCCTTGTTCTGTTCACATTTGGGTAATCATGTTGGCGAGACTTCATAGGCATAGCTTCTGATATTACTTGAGGACACAACCTCAGAGTAAAGTCCCTGATCCTCTGACTCTTACAACTTTCTGCCCCCTCTCCTATGGTGTTCTTTTAGCCTTAGATGTGGGAGTGTTTTGTAGATGTATTCACTGGGACTGGGCTCCACAATACTGCATTCTGATTGGTTGAGGTTTTTCTGTATTGGTCTCCATCTGTTGCAAAGAGAAATTTCCTTTGATTATGGGGTAAAGACTACACTTATCTGTGGATGTAAGGACAAGCATGTATAGATTTTTTAGGAACTACATTGACTTAGTAAACTAGTAGTTGTAAATTCTTCTCCAATAGCCATGACTTCACTAGCACTGAGTAGTTAACTGGGTTTCTAGTGCTGGACATGGTTTCCTTCTTGGTGAACAGGTCTTACGTCCAATTAGAGAACAGATGGCTACTGCCAAGGTATGTGTGCCATTACTGTACCCTTACAGTTACCATGCCATGCTGGCCATTGATGTGGGTCATTGGGGTCATAGCCGAGTGGGACTACTGGTTCCTTCCTCCTTTGGAAGCTTGCATGTGCCTTCTGGTAACATGAAAACTAGTCCTTAGAGATGGCATTCAGGTCAGCTTCAGCTTAGGGGGGTCTCTGTCCTGTTCTTGGAGTGCATCGTATCTTCAGCAATAAGGACTTGCCTTCATAGAAGTAATTTTTAAAGGGAGGAAATGCTGCTCATCTTTGTTCATTGAGACTGGGGTATTTATAAGATCCTGCTGAGAGAGACCTGGTAATGGGGCAGTAAGCAGCCACTTACTGTCAATCAGGCAGCTGAGAAATGTGAATAATGATCACTCATAGCTAGACAGCTGCAAGCATCATCCAGGAAAAGACTCATCACCCCACTGCACCACCTCCCCTTTGCATTCTGGGGAGGTGAGTTCCAGACACTGAGGCTGCCATGGATAGAAAGCTTTAAGTTTGGTGGGGTTGTTTGGTTTGTTTTGTTTGTTTGTTTCTTCAAGATGGGGTTTACTATGTAGTTCTGGCTGTCTCAGAACTCACAGAGATCCGACTGCCTCTGCCTCCTGAGTGCTGGAATTAAAGATTTTATATACATTTGGTTTGCTTTGCTTTGGTTGTTTGTTTTCTAGCATCACTTGCTTTGATTTGTTTTTTTTTTTTAACTTTGTGACTTCTTATAGATGAGTATACACAGAGGGAGCCGATCTACCTTCTTGCCCCAAAGTGGGACAGCAGAAAGGGCAGATAGGCACATAGGACCTTGGGCTCTTTGGAGTTCCTTTTAGAATTAAAAAAAAAAAAAAAAATCAAAGTTTCGAGCAGAAACTATCCACCTGATATTTCCTGGGTTGAGTCTTGCCTGGCCATAAATATCATCTAGAATGACAAAGCAAAAAGAACCTTCAAGGTCATGCCTTGCTCCCAGAGTAATCTGTGTGGCTGGTTCAGTAAGTTCTGGTTCGGGATAAATGAAGGTCTTATGTGGATTTCAGGGCAGCGTCAGCAGCCACAGATGCTCACTAACACAGGTACGCTATCAGACCTCACCACCAGCAAGATGCGCAGAAAGTCAGAGTGAGTGGAAAAGCCAACACCACCTCCCTCTCTCACCTCTTGCCAAACTTCCACCGTGAGGTCTTTGTTCCTTTTGGAAAGTGCAGCCACGTGCAGAAGTATAAAGATGCCAGAAACAGGAGATCTTGTCCCTTTCCCCTTCTGTGAGGGATCTTGTATGAGTCTCTTATAATCCTCCTTGTATGCTAGTTTCTCTGGCAGTGTGAAATTTAGGCTGCTGATCCTTTGCTCTATGTCTAAAATCCATATATGAGCGAGTACATACCATGATTCTCTTTTTTGTGACTGGGTTACCTCACTCATGGTTTCTTCAAGTTCCATCCATTTGCCTGCGAATTTCAAGATTCCATTATTTTTTTCCCGCAGAGTAGTATTCCATTATGTAAATGTGCCACATCTTCTTTATCCGTCATAGAGCCCTCATCTAGTAGCTGATGAAAACAAAAGCAGACACCCACAGATAAACACTGAGCCGAAATGGAATCCAAATGCAGAGAGGGAGGACAAGACCAGGCTACAGAAACACATAGACAGCTGATCTGAACAAGGAGGAGCTAAGGGGCCCCCAACTGATAGCTGGGAATCCAGCATTGGACTGACTCAGACCTCCTGAACATGGGTCTCAGTTAGAAAGCCTGAGTAGTCTAAGGGACCTCAGACAACAGAACCAGGATGTATCCCTGGTGCATGAAAGAACTTTGGGAGTATGTTCCCCATGGAGTTTCCCTTAACCTAGAGGCAGGAGGGAGAGCCTAGTCCCTACTCCAAATGACTTGACAGATTTAGATGACTACTTCAGGAAGGCATCACCCTACATGTGGAGTGGGGAGGGTGGGATGTGAGGGGGGGCAAGGGAAGGTGGAAAAGAGGGAGGGAGGAACAGAGAGGGAACTGGGATTGATATGTAAAATAAGAAAAATAAACAGATAGACAGACAGACAGATAGATGCCAGAAACAGGAAAACAAACTGCTTGGATATGAAGGAGCCTCGGATTTAGAAGCTACTGGAGAAGATTTAGAAGCTACGGGAGAAGGAGTTCCAGAAGCCCAGGCCCCCTCTGCCATTTGCCTTCCTGAATAAGGAAGGACTTTCAACAGCACCTCCGCCTTTTATGAAGGACATTTAGGTTCAGAGAGAGGTGGCAGGTTAGGCTTCTTACAAAAGTTCACACACAATATTGGAAGCAGAGGATGAGGTCTTACAATTCCCAAGAATTTCTTTAAGAACTACAGAAGGTTAATTCTTCTTCAAGATACCTCTGCTGTGTTTCACGGCCAATAGGATCCTACATCAAAAATCCCTCCGTGAAATTTCTTTTTGGGCCCTAATATCTGTAGCCACTGCACTGTGTTGCATGAAATCATAGGAACAAGGAGACATGCGATGTATCCAAGATGAGACAAAGAGAGCTGGGAATCAGAATTTGACCCTTCTGCCATCATCACAACCCCTGTTTGTTGTCTTCCAACCTGCTAGCTTCCTTTGCTGGCTTTAGCTAATCCTTTGCCTTGATGCTCCTGTCCTCTAGTGGCAAATAACTGTACTGCAGCCACTCTCTGTAGACCGCTTGTTAGGCAGAAAGGAGACAAGACCTGTAAAGTCCTTGCCTATAAAAACCACACCTTCTCCTCCCTGCTTCTCTCTTCCTCTTTCTCCTACCTCATTCCCTACTCCCCGCCCCCATGCTCCCAATTTCCTCAGGAGATCTTGTCCCTTTCCCTTTCTCCAGGTGTTCATATATGTCTCTCTTAGGGTCCTCCTTGTTTCCCAGCTTCTCTCGGGTTTCAGCCTGTAGGCTGGTTATCCTTTGCTCTGTCTAATATCCACTTATAAATGAGTACATACAATGTTTGTCTTTCTGTGTCTGTGTTACCTCACTCAGAATGGTTTCTTCTGGTTTCATCCATTTGCCTGTGAATTTCAATATTTCATTGTGTTTGTTTTTGTTTTGTTTCGTTTTTCTGCTGAGGAGAACATGAGGGATCAGGAAGATCAAGTCAGGGGAAGAATAGAGAAGGAGAGCAAGAAAAGCGATACCTTAAGAGAGGGAGCCATTATAGGTTTAAAGAGAAACCTGGCACTAGGGAAATGTCCAGGGATCCACATGGATGACCCCAGCTAAGAATCTAAGCAATGGTGGAGAGGCTACCTTAAATGTTCTTCCCCTACAATGAGATTGATGACTACCTTAAATGCCATCCTAGAGCCTTCATCCAGTAGCTGATGGAAGCAGAAGCAGAGATTCACAGCTAAGCACGGAGCTGAACTCCTGGAATCCAATTGTAAAGAGGGAGGAAGGATGAGCAAAGGGGTCAAGACCATGCTGGGGAAATCACAGAAGCAGCTGGCCTGAGCAAATGGGAGCTCACAGATCAGACTGACAGATGGGGAACCAGCATAAGACTGAACCAGGCCCCCTGAACATGGGTGTCAGTTGGGAGGCCTAGACAGTCTATGGGGCCTCTCACAGGGGACCAGTATTTATCCCTAGTACACAAATGGACTTTGGGAATCCATTCCCTATGGAGGGATACTCTCTCAGCCTAGGTACACAGGGGAGGATCTAGGCCCTTCCCCAAATAATGTGATAGGCTTTGATGATCCCTCATGGGAGGCTTCACCCTCCCTAAGGAGTAGGTAGTGGTGGGATGGGAAGATGGGAGGGAGAGGGAACTCAGATTGGTATGTAAAATAAGATTGTTTTTAATTTAAATAAAAATTTATTTAAAAAAGAAAAATTTAAAAAAAGAAACATACTTTACCTATAAAAACAAACCTCACTGTGATTTCAAACAAAGCCTACCTTTACCCACAAAAACACAGGTACCAGATTTTAGCTGGGAACAGAGCTGAAGCTGGGTACCAAGGAGTCTAGTTTGAAAAATAACACATATCTGACTCAAGGGGCTTCCAGGAAGTTATGCAGGGGAGACTAGAATAACTTAAAATGGCAGAAGAGTACAGTGTCATAGTGTACTCTAAATAACACCGACAGAAACACACCCAAAGCCCTTCCTCCCTGCCCACCTTGGCACCCATTGACCCCCAGCCCCACACCCAACCTGCCCTGGCTTGGCTGCAGTTGGCACTTGAGCCTGTCTCTGCTCTCTGCAGGTGACAGGGGCCTACATCTTACATTCTCATAGCATCCAGCACAAGCCTTTCCCCCACAGTCCTTAATTCCATGTTTCTCTGGTTATTTCCAAGGTCACAACAAAGTCCCCCGAGGAAAAACACACATGCCACCTTCTCAAGTGTTAAATCTGCGTCCCCAAAGAATCGACCACCACATAGGAGGCCATTATAAATACTGCTCAATAAATGAATGAAATCCTAAGTATTGGCTTCATGACCCACTGCGGTTTTTTTTGTTTTTGTTTTTTTAACAAAGGAATGACAGGAGAGCTTCAGTGGATAGGCAGGCAAACTGTGTCTCAGGCCTTCATGGCTGAGTGAGTCAAAACTGTGGTGAGGATATTCCCTGTTTCTGGTGTCTAGGTTCTTCTAGCCTGTAAAAGTCACATGAACACCAGAGAGTGGTGAGCTCCTTGAGTATGACTCCTAATGCTCCCATTAGGAGCTGGGCTTTTCTGTAATAGCACAGTGTAATGGGCGGCCTATGCAGGCTCATCTGTTACTGCCTGACACCTGAGGAGTGAGCAGACTGGGAGGCTGCAAGCACTTTAACCCTCACCTCCCTACCACTGGCCTCCATTGTCCCTGCTTCTGTTTAGAAAAGAAGCCCAGCTTCTGGCTTAGAAGGAAAGGCTGGTAGAGCTACTCCAGGAACATCAAACCACAGGAGCCATTCTTGCCCTCCATTCTGCCTCTCCTGTGTGGGCCCCACATATGAGAAGCTCCCTTCTTTGGTGGAGGAGGGGCCTCCAGCCTCTCTAGGCTTTCATACTCACTGCAGAAAAACAGCAGGACCCTCTCAGTCCTGCCAGGCCAAAGCCCAGAACCACCTGCATTGGTGTCCCTTGGGCCCTAGGCTCATCCCAGAGTCTGTCAGAAAGGCCATGTCCTAGTTTGCATTCTGCTGCTATGACAAAGCAGTTACCAAAAGCAGCTCGGGGAGGAAAGGGCTCATCTGGCTTTCCACATCATGGAAGGTCGTCAGGGCAAGAACATGACAGGGCAGGGGCTCAAGTGGAAATCATGGAGGAAAGCTGCTAGTTCAGCTTCCTTTCTTATACTCCAGACCACCCGCTTAGGGATGACACAGCCCACAGTGGGCTGGGCCCTTCGACATCAGTAAAAATGCCCTCAAAGCCATGACCACAGGATGGAATGTGCTGAAGAAAAGTCCTCAGTTGGGATTCTTCCTTCCTAAGAGACTCCATGACAAAACCTAAACAGCGTGGGCCAGATGAATTCTCCGCTCTGGGTGAATCACAGAGACTTTAAGACCTGAGGCAAGACTTCCCTGAGAAAGGTAGAGAAGCACTGCCAGGGTGTTTGGAGATAATCACTAGACACACAAACAAGAGTGGCACTATGGAGTAAATGATTCTTTTCATTCTGAAATGATGCAGGGACGTGGATGTCTGGAAGACAGGGGTAGTTGAAGCATAGAGTGCTCCCTAAAAGGAGCCCCACCCCAGCTCTTTCCAAAGAGCATAAACAGAAGCCAGCACCCAGAGGCATGACAGCACCCAGAATGCCTGCAACCCGGCAATTGGGAGGCGAAAGCAAAAGGTGAACCTAGGCTACACAGCAAGTTTGGGATCAGACTGGGCTACATGAGACCCTGTCTAAAGACAAACAACAAACAAAAGGTCTAAACGCCAAATAAGAGCTTCCAACCCTCTGTGGGGAAGAAAGTGTCACATTAACAGCCCTAGAAAGCAAGCAATGGCGTCAACCCTCTGGAAACCATAGGACATAAAATGAATGGCATTTGATAACACCACTAAAATGGACTATTTCTATTTCCCAGAAAGATGGACACTGTCAGTAAGATTCCTTTTTAAAAAAGAAAGAAAAAAATCTTATTAAACTTTCTCGCTGCTTCTTTGTATCTCTGGTTGAAATGGAGCAGGATGCAGGTTACCATGGTGATGGCTGAATTTTTTTTTTTTTTTTTTAAATAACAGGGCTCAGGAACACTAGCTGTTGGCTGTACCAACCCCAGGCAGGAAATGGTGTGGGGGCGGGGGACAGAGACTGAGAGAAAAAAGGAAAAAAGCTGCCTGCCTCATCCCAGGACATGGTAACTTCTCCAATGTGTTCTGTGACATTGGGATGAGACTCATGAGCCCAGCTGCCTCTTAGGATGAAGGAAGCAGAACCCAAATGCATGTGGACAGCTTAGATGTCTTAACCTTCCCTGACATGACCCTGCTTGTGACAAACGGACTTCTGCTCTGACACCCCCTTCCCACTCTCAACTGGTGCCTTCCGCCCAGATTTTGGGAAGTCCACCGAAAAGCTGGCCCAAAGAGAAGCAATAAAAAGCTAAAGATACTGAGAGTAAGAGCCCCCGGAATTTTAAGTGAAGGGGGAATTTGAGGCTATGAGCCCCATAGCTATCCATTCAAACAGTCTTTGCCTCACATTGCTGTTCTGTTCTCTTCAAAACCATCTAAGAACAAAAACAGAGAGTCTTGGAGAAGATAGGGTTCCCTGTCAATCAGACATGGGTCCGCAAGATGCTGACAGGCGAGGAAGGGAGTTTGCTGAGAGAAGTTCCTTCCCCAGAGCCCTTCCAAATTCCAGGCCAGGGAGAGAGGAAAGCATAGTAAGGACAGAAAAAAACAACAGGTACAAAGCCTGCTTTGGATACTCAAACACTGATGGCAGCAAGCTTGGTCAGGGTTGGTCTCACTGGATGCTTTGGCTATCTTATCCCCACAGAACCCAGAAAGGAAATGTATTTATACTGGATCATAAGATTCCTTGCCTTTGTTTGTGAAACTGTCAAGTAGGGTTGGTACCATCTACCCAACCCTCTTCACTTGAACTATGGGAGTGTGTCTCCATATTAAGGCAAGAACAATAATAATAATAGCATGAGTCAAGTGTTTGCCACGTACAAGGTTCAATGTTATTATCTCAGTCCCATAAACGATCCTTTAAGTTAGAAAAGCAGTTTGCTCCTGATCATACGTCCCCACACCCATGAGACATAACAGGTATGTTTGAGGTCAGTGCCTACAGGTGGCTTCCCATCCCCAAATGTTTGAAACATTGTCCTCCTGTACCTGTGTGCTCCAATGTTGGAGCATTGGAGTTGCTACCTTTGCTGAAGACAGTTTAATGAAGAGCTAGAGGTCCCCATGAGCAAAGTGACAAGGTAGACTCTCACTCTTATAAGTTTCTTATTGCATGGTGGAAAGTGGGATATGGAATTGACCCTTAATTCAGGAAGGACCACTATGAGAAGCCCCAGGAAAGGCTCAGAAAGACACAATTAGTTTGGCCCTATCCCAGCCCCAGTGTTACTATGGCAACAAAGGCTCTGCTGCCCATCCTCAATCCCTCTTCCTGATTTGCAATGCCTGTTGCCTAGTTCACATTTCCTCTTTCCTGCTCTTCTTGAGCTGGGGGACTTCACAGCTTTCTACACATCTGGAGGTCACAAGCCCAGCTCTTCGTTATTAAACAAGCAGAGACACACAGCTCACTGCCAGCAACCCAAAGCCTGGCCCAAAGCACTTGGGTTTCGTGCTTTCTCACTCCCTTTTCCCAGCCTCTAAATCTAATGCTGCCTTCTGTGTCACATACCAGACCTCCCCAGACTCCAAGTACCTGGAAGGACTGTGCTCACTGAAACAGACTGAGCCACTGGTGCTGAAGAAATTCACTCTTTAGGCCAGAATATAAGAAGAGGGACTGTGACCTAGCAGGGTTGGAGGCACACACCTATAATCCCAGCACTTGGGAGGCAGAGGCAGACGGATCTCTGAGTTCAAGGCCAGCCTAGTCTACAGAGTGAGTTCCAGGACAGCCAAGGCTGCACAGAGAAGATGCCCTGCCTCAAAAAAAAAAAAAAAAAAAAAAAAAAAAAAGGAGGACATGTGTTGCTGAGAAGTAACTAGAGCACCTCAGGCCACATATGGCAGCAGACAGTATGGGAATCATCATTTGGAAGAACTATATAACAGGCTGGGTTTCTTTGGGTACAGTTTCCTACCGTGTATATTATTACATTGTGAAACAATGGTATGATCAGACTGGCTGGCTTCCAGTTCTTAGTGGTCAGTGTGAGCTGCCCTACACATCTTTTCCTGTTGTGTGATCATGGCTGTGCCAACAAGGGCTGTGCCAATAAGAACATGCCTATTTGATTACGTTTGGTCCTAGTCAAAAAAATCAGGTTGCAGGGAACTGGGTGGCATTCCATGGTGTCCATTTACAACATCCCTAGGTTCACAGACAGAGCTCCTGTAACTTCCTCTTCTGAACCAACTCTATTGTCCTCTCTCTTACTATTACCCTTCCCTCACACTCATGTTTTGCTGTGTTGCTGTCATCTCATCTCTAGGGTAGATACACCAAGGTGGGACAATCTTGTGGAACCCCAAAGTACTGAACTCACCCCCAGAATGTCTAATCCAGTGAGTCCAAGGTGAACCTAGAAATGTACAGTTTCCAGATGCTCCTGTTGCTGTCTGAGTATCCCACTCTGAGAATCACAGCTCTACACAGTATCCTCACTCCTCTGAACATTCCTTCAGTGTGAGAACCCCCAGGCCTCTGCGCCCTCATAATCCATCTGCTGGGAATTCCCTCTACTTCACCAATATGGAATCTTGAGTGTCCTCTCTTTACAAAGAGCACGTGTTCCCTCAGACCATCTCAAGTAGCAGAGGGGACTTCAATAGTGGCCATAGTACTAGACTCAAGTTAAAGCCTTGGGAGGCTTCTTGGGGAAAGCAGAGATGGCCAAGCATCCATACCTCTTCCAGGATAACAGGAGCTGCTGTCGTTTCCTCAATCAGCAGGACAGCCCAGCTGACTGTCAGTTTACTTGTTTCTGCTGTGGCTAACGATTCCTGCTTCCTCATTCTTGTTTCTGTTTGTCTTACTTTTCCTTATTTCTTCATCTGGCCTCTGTAACAGCATGACCTCCTTCAGAGAACATTTCAACTTCTAGATATGTTACCCACTACCTGATGTGCAATCATTTTCCCAGTTCAAATTCCCGCAAAGAAAGAATCAAAGTGTATATCTTTGTCTCTATTTAGAAAGAGCTCTTCAAAGCAGCCTCTAGGTCGGGCAATAGCTGAGCTTTTATGGCTAGTAAAAGGGTGGACCTTACAGAATAAGCATGGTGTCCCCCTTTGATGGAGGTGATGAGAGAGTCTTCAATGCTTTGGCAAAAAGAGAGTTTAGAGGCGACATCTGAGCTCAGTGTAAGGGAGTTGGCGTGTGGCATTTGCTCAGCTTGTGTCTTCAGAGCCTGTGATCCCACTTGTAGGTGTGTAGTCTGTAGAGAAAAGCAAAGCAATGATCATCTTCCTTCTTGTGACATGCCTACTTCTCTTTATAGAAACCAAGATCACTTTGCTTGGTGGACAGCTAGACCTTACAGTGGCTTTCACATTGAACTTCAACCACAGGAAAACCCCAAGCTTGCTACTTCTCCCTTTCCATGTTGTGCAAAAAGAAAAGGAAAAGAAAGAAGTGGGATCCAATAGACAGATCTTACAATTCTCCATAAAATGGTTAGTTCATCTTGTTTAATTTAGCCTATCACTCCAGTCTGTTGAGATCTTATGAATATGAATGATATCTTTTTTCCAGCTTATTTGATAAATTTCTCAAACTCTATAAGTGGCCATCTGCCCATGAAAAGGAGAGATAAATTTGTGAGACATCTTCTTTTCAGGGCTGACAGGAAGGTGGATTTAGATGGTTTGTTTCCATGGGCTTCTTTGCAGCATCTGGGGAACAATCATTCCATAATTTCAAGAGATTATCTTAGATTGAGATATTGACCCATCGTGTCCACAGCAAGGAAAATTAGAGAACCATGACATGGAGGTAGCTCCTTCCCCCCAAACATTAGCTACTGTTTAATAGGCAATCATTTTAGGTCATGGATGCTTTAATGTACTATTAACCCTTAATAACCTAAGGACATTTAGTTGGTTAGTTGGTTTTTCTTAGTTTTGTTTGACTTTTCAAGACACAGTCTCAGTCTGAGACTAGCCTTGAGTTTACTAAGTAATCTCCGATGGCTATTAACTCAATATAATGCTCCTAACTCAGCTGCCTGAGTGCTAGGATTACAGACATACACCACCACACACAGCTCAATTGTTTGTATGTGTGGAGATAAGGTCTCAGTATGCATATTAAATATATAGGCATTCCTCAGCCACTGGGAATCTAGGATTGCAGGTATACAGCATCTTGCCCAATTTAAGGTAGGTTTCATTGTCTCTTAAATATGAAACAACTGCATCCATAAAGGGTTTATTGATTTCTAACAGCTTAAGTGTGCTTGAACCGAATCTCAAAGCCAATCTCCTGAGCCCAAACTTTGTGTCCCTTCACCATGCTACAAAGGTCTCCCTGAGAATGACTCTTGGGGTAAAACTGACTGAAGGTAGAAACCAGGCTCGTGTGCATAGTTACCTAGGGGGTCATAGTTTTTAAAACATGTTGGGTCAAACAATCATGATATAGCCATACTCAGGATATTTGCATTAAGGGTCAGAAAGATCCTCCACAAATGTGTGACAGTTGTGTAGCTTGATCTACTTATAAGAAACCTAGTGGTGGAAGCAGGGTCTGTCTCTAACACTTTGTCTACCAGGAACCAATTTCTCATACTGAGGTTGCCTTGCTCAGCCTTAATACAAGGGGAAAAGCTTCATCCTACCTCAACTTGATATGCCATGCTTGGTTGACTCCCATGGGAGGCCTGCCCTTTCTGAACAGAAACAGAGGAGGCGTGGAATAGAGGGGTGGTATGAGGGAACGGGAAGAGAGGAGTGAGGGGAAACTTCAGTCACATTGTGAAATAAATGAATAAATTTAATTAATAAAAACTAAGAGTTGGCTTTGGAAATCAGTATGGCAATTTCTCAGAAAATTGAATCAATCTGCCTGAAGACCCAGCAATACCACTCTTAGGCATATACCCAAAGAATGCACACTCACACCACAAGGACACTTGCTCAACTGTGTTCATAACAGCATTATTATTCATAATAGCCAGAGCCCGGAATCAACCTAGATGCCCCTCAACCAAAAAATGGATAAGGAAAAATGTGATACATTTACACAAGGGAGTACTTACTTAGTGGTTAAAAAAAAAAAAAAATGACATTTTGAAATTTGCATGGACTGAACTAGAAAAAGTCATTCTGAGTGAGATAACCCATACATTTATCATATGTACTCACTCATTAAGTGAATATTAGGCATTAAGCAAAGGACAACCAGGCTACAGGCCACAACCCCAGAGAACCTAGGTAACAAAGAAGACTCTAAGAGAAACATACATGGATCCATCTAGGAAGGGAAAAAAGACAAAATTTCCTGAGTAAATTGGGAGCATGTGAGGCACAGGAGAGGAGAGGAGGGAAGGGGAGTGGAGAAAAAAAAACGTATAGCTCAATAAAAAAAAAAAAAAATGGAAGAAAAAAACTCATTTGATTGTAGTCTGTTTCATGGATGGAGAATTTGGTCCATTTACATTTAAAGTAATTGATAGATAAAGAACTTACAGCTGCCATTAATAATTTTTGATTAAAAAAAATGAGTTGGATAGATCCACATGTTTTTATATCAAAGACCCAGCTTACACCCAGTGTCGTCTATCCTTTTTTGTTTGTTTGTTTTGTTGTTTTTGTTTACTTATTGAATGAGTGTTGGTGGTAATTTGTCTGTATCTCTGTCTGTTGTCTGTCTGCCTGCCTGCTTGCCTGCCTGTCTGTTTTGTTTTGAGACAAGTTCTCTATTATAGCCCTGGCTGTTCTGAAACTCACCATGTAGACCAGGCTAACCTCAAACTCAAGATCCACCTGCCCAGCTTCCCAATTGCTGGAATTAAAGGTGTGTACTCCTGCCTGGCTCTTCGTTTTTGAACATAATATTGACCTATTGCTTAAGAGGTAGAGATTATAAACTTCCAATTTCTATTCTTAACCTTTTTATTTTGTTTAAATTTTTGTATCTCTACTCTTTTTTTTTCATCAAAAAAAAAATGTGTTAAAATCATCAACTTCCCTTCTCTATCTACTCCAACTGTGGAATTCCATACATATGTAGGATAGTCCCAAGCCTCCTCTGTCTTCAAGCTTCCAAGGTAAGATAGGAGGTATCATAAGAGTGGATCAGTGAACTCTGTGGTGCACCAGTGGTTAAACAACTCTGTCCTCTCCCACCCTCAGCTTGAGAATTGCTGCACGCAAACCATCACCCTGATGTTCCTTCCAGTCCGAGGAAGAAGAGAGCAC
Organism: Cricetiscus sungorus; assembly: GCA_030556225.1. Classification (NCBI taxonomy): domain Eukaryota; kingdom Metazoa; phylum Chordata; class Mammalia; order Rodentia; family Cricetidae; genus Cricetiscus; species Cricetiscus sungorus. Next base: position 24,581,847 of record JANBXA010000069.1, read on the forward strand.
TGTTTCTTCCCCTGTGGCTCCTCTTAGCAACAACCTATACAAGAAACACCTGCAGCAGACCACTCACAGCTCTCTGGTCAGACTCACATTGCATTCCCCTGTTAATTCAATCACCAGTAGAGGAGGAGACCACCACGCCTGGGTGAACAAATTATTTGCGCAGGAGCAGAGGAACCCCACCTCCTTTCAGGAGTGTGGCATGCCTACTATCTAAACACTATTTGGGTTCCACTAACAAGGACAAGTGTAAAAGCGTGTCACATCTGTGGCCTAAGCTAATTCTGACGCGTGCTTACTGTGACTCTTCTCGCCCAGCAATTCTCTGTGCCCTCCTCCTGCCCTGTGTATTCTCACAAGCGCTCCATTTCTGAACCAGATGTGTCAGGTATAGACTCTACAGGACTGGCAAAATGTCAGCGAAGTGCTCCTGGATTTGTTCCTGTTACATGGTCTGGGAGCGACATTCATAAATGTCTCTAGGGTGGATGCTGGGAAATGTCACCATGAAAATGATTGAAATACCCCTGTGGGAATCTACTTTGCTAAAGATCTCAAGCCATGGGCTGTGAGTTTCAGACACTGTGGATTCTAAAACTGGCTTTTAGCAGTAGTAATATATGGCTCCATTTACCAGGATATATGGCATTTGACAAAGGTTAAGCAGAAAAGATTTGAGAGAATTTGAAAAGCAGGCTTGCCTGTCATTGAGTGTGTTAAGATGGAGATTTTAAAAGGAAGGTTATCTACACACTCTGCCACTCGTCTGAAAAAAATGAAGAAGGAATGATCCTAGTTAGGTCAGCCAATGGTCCATTAGACAGTCTCTGAGGTGGAGCCTGCATCCCTGTGTTGCCAAGAGGGCTCTGTGAGAAGCAACTAGTGGTCTGGGAAACAAGCGGGAGGCCTGAGTAAGCCGACTTTGAGCTCATCATCTTCATCTCTTCACCCTCATCCTCACTGCCACTGGAAGGAAAGTTCCCCCTGGCCCTTTGGTTCAATAGCTAAGTCTGAGTCAGTCTAGAAAGAAGAGAAATGAAAGCAACATGAAAAGAAAAAGAAGCCTCTTACTCAAAAACTAGATTCTATTTCCTGGTAGCCAAGAGTCCCAAACTTCAACACAACTCACACAAACAAGGTTGCTGTTGCCTACAAGGACAATATCCCATTTTCTAGGGGACATCTCAAAGAAGCATGTTAGAAACAACAAATAGGGCCAGAAAGATGGTTCAGAGAGTAAAGGAGCTTGCTGCCAAGTCTGAAGACCTTAGTTCAAACCTTGTAACTCATACAGTAAAGGAGAGAGCCAACTCCACAGATCTGTCCTCTGACCTTCACATATGCATGGTGGCAAATCTCACACACACACACACACACACACACACACACACACACACACACACACACACACACACAACTATACACACACACACACACACACACACACACACACACACACACTTTAAGGGACTTAAGCTGGGTGTAATGGCGCATTCCTTTGATCAAGCATTTGGGAAACAGAGGCAGATGGCTCTCTGAGTTCAAGGCCAGCCTGATCTACATTATGACTCCTAGGACAGCTAGAACTGTGAGGCTCTGTCTCGATACAAAACAAAAAGAAAAGAGAGAGACTTAAAGATCACTCCTTTGAGAACCTGTCCCTTGTTTAAGATCATATTTTAAGCTCTCTCTCTCCCCATCCCCAGGCTTAAATCTGATATACCATCTTTATCTACTTAATGAACTCATTAACTTTGCCTCGTTCTAATTTGTCCTGACAGTCTTTCCTGAAGCATAGTCAATGAGGACTCAGCTTTACCTAAGTGAAGGTAGAGATCTCTAAGGGGAAAGGGGGTGATCCCCTCTCTACCAGCCAGCACTGCTGAACTGCATCTCTCCGATGATACTGACAGCCTTGCAAAGTACATCATCAAAAGGCAGGTTGACAGGACCAGGGAACAAGCAGACAGACTATATTTTCTGATGTGTGTCTGTGGAAGAGGGTTTCAGAGGTAAGGAGGAAATCCTCCAAAATGTCTTGCCTTGGGAATTTGGGGTCATGTCCACATAAGAAAATATATGTGGGGGAAAATGCTGTGTAAAGGAAAGGGGGGTTTCCAGGTGGATGGAGAATGGGAGACTAAATAAAGGAAGAAAGTGATGGAGCAAGACATGCCATCTGTCTGCACAGATCTACCCCGCAGCTCTCCATTCTCTCTTCTGTAATAAAACTTCCCGGGGAAGGGGGATTCACCATGGCCCTCCATCCTCAGAAGTTTCTGCTTTCAGTCACTTCAGGGAGGGTCCAGAAAGACTGTTTGCTACACCTTCTGGACTTTGGATGCCTTCAGTATGAAATAACTCCTCTCCAGAATCGCATGTTTTGTAGGTGGCACCTTGACCTTCACCCAGCAGTGATCTTTGCTGGGACATCCCCCTAGGCTGGTGACTTCATCCATCCCTCCTGAGCCACTCCTCACCCTTCTCTTCTCCACTGTGTGTTCCCAGACTGCTCTTCAAGAACACATGCATGAATGCCTTTCCCGCTGGTTGTCAAATCAAACACTTGGGCTCCAATAAGGCACCCATCCCCCAAATGTTGCTAACCTCCCCACTTCCTGGACCTCACCCCCTCATATGCCCTTCAAGGGCCTAGGGAGCTAGCTATAAGGAGTCAACTGTTATACTAATCTCCCACTACTCTGCCTTGTGGTTTCCCTCCACTGGGCCCACACCTTTGTAGTTTCTTTATGAAACTCAGCTAGTTATCCTAACTCAAGGGTGCCATCTGTTCCCTGCCAAGACACCTCGTTAGTTTGGTATTCTATGGGTTGCATGTGTTTTGCTTGATGGTGTTTCTGCGTTTCTGCCTCCTGAACTGATGCTCCATGAGATGCCAGAGACCTCAGCCCCTGGTGCTTGGAGCTTCGTTTATAGCCCACTCCACCTGCCGGTCTGGAAGTCCTTATTGCAGTAGCAGTTTGAGCCTCAGTTTCTTTGTTTGAACATGACAACTAATAATAAAAATAGCAATAATAGTAATGACAATCTTGGTGTCTGACCATTGAGACTTCGTGTGGCTCAAATGAGACAACAGAGAGTGGCAGGGAGTGCGACTAACTACAGAGCTAAAGAAAAAAAAAAAAGCCCAAAAAAACCCAGCTTTATATACAAAATCTCACTTTCTAAAACTCCCATTGCCTAAGGACAGTCCCGACTATTTTATGCATCAATGTATTCCCAGTGACAAGAACTGCTAGTCTGAACCTTTTTGAAACTAGCCACAACTGAAAAGCATTAGTAAATGCTAGATCATTTTTTGGAGCCCCACCTGTTTGTTAGAATGCATACCACCATCATTTTCAACATCTCTGCTGTGTGGTCCCTTGCTCATGTCACCTCCTAGGAAACACTTAATGACTACTCAATTTCCCAAAGAGGAGCAGCAGCTGACTTCAATCCCTGTCAGCTGGGTTTCTTATCAAGTTTATGAAAAACAGGGAAATGGCTCTCAGAAAGGAAAGGAAGGAAGGAAGGAAGGAAGGAAGGAAGGAAGGGAGGGAGGGAGGGAGGGAGGGAGGGAGGGAGGGAGGGAGGGAGGGAGGGAGGGAAGGAAGGAAGGAAGGAAGGAAGGAAGGAAGGAAGGAAGGAAGGAAGGAAGGGAAAGGAAGAGAAAGGAAGGGAAAGGAAGGGAAAGGAAGGGATGGAGGGAGGGAGGAAAAAAGGGAATTGACCAAATAGATACACTGCAGGTAAATAATGTATGGGAGCCACTTCTAACAGTGCTGTGGTGCTGCTAATGCAGTAGAAAACATTAGCATTTGTGAAATGGTGCTGCGTTCACAGGGAGATGAGGTTTGACAGGCTCTGGACCACCTAAGCCAGAGAACAGAGAAAACAGCAGAGTCTCGTTGATTCTTGGTCCCAATGTGAACAAGGATGTGAGTCAAACATGACCAGCATTTAAATGTCAAATGGTAGCCAGTTTTCTCAAGGCAGCTCAGCTACCAGGATAAAACAACAACTCCACGACTTAGTCTGAGATCATGATGCCAATGTAGTCAGGGCCCCCAAGGCTACAGACAGTGACCTACTTGATATGTATGTATGTATGTATGTATGTATGTATGTATGTGTGTGTATATATATTATGATATATATATATATATATTATATATATGATATATATATATATATATATTATGTATATATATTATATATATATATTCCAGAACATACAAATTTGTGGGGAGCACAATTTCCCCCACACCACTGCTGTTGGTTGACTAAGTCAACTCAACCCCCCCTCACCTCCCTTCCCAGTCACCTTCCATTTCAGAGGCTGGAAAAAGTATGCATTTTTCCAGCCTTGCCTACAGCTGACCACATGGACACCCCAGCATGGACCTCCCTGAAATACTAAGAGGATAGAGAATTTCCAAAAGGAAAAAAACTATGAAAGGAGAATTTTCCTGTCTGACTGGTAAAGAGTTGGCTGCTTGAAGAGTCATCAAAAGCCGCTGTGTCTGGAATCACTAGATCACAGCAACTAGGCAGAGCAATGGCTACTCCAACCATCACGCGTCCAACTTCCCAAACAACCCATCAGTATAAGCTGATAAATCACACCCTTCCTTCTTATCTGAAGATGGCAAATCAATACTTCTATTATGATTATCATTGCTCCCAAGACTTGTCTGCAGCTGCATCTGGACTGCTCTCCCTAAGGAGCTGAGGGTGATGAATTTGCTTCAGAGACCCCATCAATCACAGGAATAAAGGGAAAAAAGAATTGGAAAGGAACATATAGATACAGTGCTGTCCTAGAAACTGCTTAATGGAATCCATTCTGGGTGGCCATTAAAAAGACAGATCCCTAGAGATGCTGGGCCCCTGGGCTGGACTAGGGAGTGACCTAGAACCTGCCTTCATTAACAGCTCTTTCAGGTGGTTTAATGCTCTGAAAATTGTATCTTAAGAACTCGGGGGACTAAAGTAGCTGAGGCTGACTGCACCTGTCCTACACAAGACTGAGCCTGTCAACAGCCATCCAAAGAATATGAAGGAGTTCATAAGTAGAAGTAGACTTTTTTCCCTTTCTGCCAGTTCCCAAATAACTGACACTTCTTGTCTAGCTACCAGCCAGTCAGCTTTTTATTAAACCAACACGAGTGACAAATCTTCACAGTATACAAAAACATGATTCCACACATAACACCCTTCTCCTCCATGAGGCACTATTGGCTACTGTTGGATTCTTGGGAAGGACAGTTACTGTTTTCAGTTGTGCACCAAACAGTAGCCCACCAGGTTCCAGTGGACAGTGCCAAACCCAAGGCCATCCAGCCCCAGTCCTGTCTAAAATCAGCAGGTCACAGGCCACAAAGGCATGAATGAGGCCTGTAGGGAAGAGCGGGATAACAGGAGTGAGAGGGAGTTAAGGGCAGATGAGGGAGGAGAGTAAACAGAACTCATTGAATACATGTATAAAATTTTAAAAACAACGATAAACTTTGTTCTTCAACAAATGAACTTGGAAATAGACTCTCCTCTGGGGAAATCACTAACAACAATCTGGATGTTCTCTGATCCTGCTCTTCAGCTGCCAGAAACAGGTTCTGCATGTGCCTGTGTGGGCCAGTCTTTCAGATCTCTGTGAGCTACCGTTCAGTTCTGTCAAGTAAGGGTATCTTTTGACTGGCATGAGCAGTTGCAAATGAGTCAATCAAATTGCTCACCCTGTTTCTTATTCAATGAGTCTTTCTTTCCTCTCCAGTAGAACGTGGAAAGGACTAAGAACATGCCTTACTAATCATCACTGATGCGACTGGTCCAAAAAAATGTGTTTTAAAGCCACCTGCACACATAAGCAGCAGTGCACCCATGCAATGTTCTTTCTTTTGTTAGGCAAAACCCATAAAGCAAAGCAAATAAGTCTCATGTCACCTTACACTGCACGCGCGCGCGCACACACACACACACACACACACACACACACACACACACACACACACACAAATACCCTACACAACCTCTTTTCTTTCACAACCTCTTTTTTAATGATTTATTTTTATTTATATGTGTGTATATCATGGCAGGGTATATACAAGTGCAGGTTCCCAAAGCAGCCTAAAAGAGGGCATCAGATCCCTGAGACTGAGTTACAGACAGCAGTGAGCTGCTATATGGCATGTGAACTGAACCCAGGTCCTCTGTAAGAGCAGTAAGTGTTCTTACCCAGTGAGCCATCTCTCCAACCTCTCCTTATAACCACTAGGAGAAAATATAAAATCACACCACACTGAGGAGATGGTGCAGTAGATAAAGCACTTGCCACAAAGCATGAAGACTAATGCCAGAACCCACATTTAAAAAGCTGGACAGCTGTGGCCACTCCCTGTAATCCCTAAAATTGGGAGGCAGAAAGGGGATCCCTGGGACAAGCTGGCTAACTAGACATAACTGACAATTTCTGGGTTCACAGGAGATCTTGCCTCACTAAATAAAGTGCAGAATTATGGAAGAAGAGTCAGAGCATCAACTTCAGTCCTTCATGTGCTTGCACACATGTGGGCACACAGACATACAAATGCATTCCATGCTCACAAACAGGGAAAAAAATATAATACATATTGTCTGTTAATTTCTCTTCATCAAGCAACACTTAGGGAGCCCCCTCAAGTCATCTCTGAGTTGCCAATATTGTCTAGAATCAGTACAACTGTGTATTAAGTCTTTTGCAATAATTTATTTTAATTACACATGCTTAGAGTAAGGGTCAAACAATAAAGAAAATTACAAAGAAAGATGCATCTCAAATCTTAGCCTAGAGAAAAAGTCCCTGTTAATAAACTGATAATCATTTTTCAATATACTTAGTCCTATAATTTATAATATGCTATAATTTATAACCTCACATGGTATAACCTGATTTTTTTCCACTTACAATAAAATTTTTGTTGAGTGTACAGGTATGCACATGTGAGTGTAGGTGACCATGGAGTCCAGACAAGGACATTGGATCCCCCAGAGCTACAGTAACAAGCAGCTGTGAGCTCTCTGAGGTGGGAACTGGGAATTGAACTCTGGTCCTCTGCAAGAGCAAGAATCACTCTTAACCACTGAGCCATCTCCCCAGCCCCTACAATAACTATCCATAAAGCAAATACAACCTCAAAAATCCTTAGCCAGTAAATTACTTATTGAACACATAGCTATTCTGAAATGATTCATTTTATCTTTTTGAAGAACTGGCACAGAACCTAGAACCTTGCTTATAGACAACTGCTAAGCCACCCCTGAGCCTGAAGCATTCTTTTACTTACTAAATTGCCTCTGATGTCACACAGGTAGAGAGGTTACTGTATCATGTACCAGCTCAACTTCAGGAAAATGCAACTGTGATAAGGTGATCCTTTGTTAGAAAAGCAGACCTCTGGGTCTCAGTGAGTACCTGCCATGCAGAAGCACTGGACCCAGAGCCCTAATAATCCTCCCTGCCACTCTGGGACTTCCGATGCTGACCTCTCAGTTGAGATTTGCCAGTGTTCTGGTTCTAGCATGAGTCTAAGCTAAAGGTCTCATAAGCACAGGATGGAAGTGGGCAAAGAGGGTTGAGAGGCCTTGATTTGATCCATAGAGCCCAGGGATGATCACCAGACACCCTTTTCCATCTGTAGAACATAGTTCCACTTTTTTTTCTTTTATTGAAAATAGATTTTTATACATTATATTCTGATTGCAGCTTCCCCTCCCTCTGCCCCTCTCAGTTCCTCCCCACTTCCCCTCCCATCCTTCGTCACACCCTGTCTTTCTTTCCTTAGAAAACAAACAGGCATCCTAGAAATAATTAAAATAAGACAAATTAAAAACAAACTAGAATAGGACAAAACAACCAAACTGTTGAAAAGAGACCAAAGAAAAAATACAAGAACTCAGATGCAGAGACCTACACTGGCACACACAGGGATCCCAGAAAACTACAAAACTGGAAGATTTAATATGTAGATACACACACACACACACACACACACACGTATATAAGGCAGGGGGAATATGGAGAGGAAGAAGCATCCCTGACTTAACATGAGACAATGAACCTCCAAACATGCTGTTGAATCCATTTTGTGTTGGCCATCTACTACTTGGTAAGGAGCTTAAGAGTAGTTTGGTTCCCCAGTGAAAACTCCTGTAGAGAAAACTAATTTTTCATTTATGGAGTAGCTATTATTAGAGCTAGCTTCTGGCTTAGGCATGCATGGGAGCATGTGTATGCTTCCTTCAGCTCTAAGACCCCATCTGGTACAGACCCCGGGCATGCTGCTATACCCTCTGTGAGTTCATATGTGTGTCAGCCCTGTTGGATTTAGAAGTCCCTGACTCCTTGGTGTCCTCCATCCCTTCTGGCTCCGGCATTCTCTCAGCCTCCTTTTCTGCAGAGTTCGCTGAGCCCATAGGGGAAGAATTTGATGGAGATATCCCTTTTAGAGCTGAGTGTTCTGAGGTCTCTCACTCTCTGCACATTGTTTGGCTGTAGATCTCTGTGTTTTATCCCATCTGCTATAAGAGCAAATTTTCTGATAACGGCTGGGACAATTTCCTTTCCTGGATAATATAGCCAGTGGGTTCCCATGGAGTCTGCTTTAGATTGTTTTAATTTGACACCTGTAGTTTTTGGTGTCAACTTCACAAGATCTGGAATGATCTAGAAGACATATCTCCAGTTATACCTATGAAGAGTTATTAGACTGTTAGCCATGGATGATGCCTGTGAGGGACTGTCTCACTCAAGTTAATTGAGGTGAGAAAACCCATCCTAAAGGAGGATGACACCCTTTCCTGGGTGGTGTCCTGGACTGTACAAAAAGAATAAAGTGAGCTAGGAGCATCCATTCTCTCCACTTCTTGTCTCCAGATGCCAAGTGACCAGCAGCTTTCAAGTTCTTGCTGCTCTGACTTCCCCACAATGATGGACTATGCCCTTGAACTGTGAGCCAAAATCAACCCTTTTCTTCCTTAGGTTGTTTTTGCCAGACTATATCATCATAGCAACAGAAAAGATCATTAACACGTCCTTTTGTTGTTCTGTCCACATTATGGAGACAAGACTTGGTAAGATTCACTGAAATCATATGAGCTCAGGACCTGGTATGCAGTACGTGCTCAGTAAACAGCAGTGATCCTGGGAAGAAAAACTGAAAATGCTGTAGGGTCTCCCACCTCCCATCTCATGCTGCCGCCCTCTCTTTTCATTCAGAGACGACAATAGTGAGAAGAAAATCCCAGGGTACCAAGACATAGTGACAAGTCAAAGAACAGTTCCCAAAAGACAAGTCCCATTCCTAATTTCCCACCAAGTCAAAAGCCTAATGGAATCCAGACACTGCTTCTAAAGCACTCAAACAACCTGCTGATCAATAGAAATCGTCATCATCAAACCAAACCCAAGTCTCAGAACAGATCCAACATGCTTGGTGACAGGCCTCTGAACCCCAACATTCATCTGCGTCCCCAAACACACTTTCAGAACCATCCTAATTCTTATCCTCAGTTGCAGTGAAGTCTAATTGCAACCTCTTTTTGCCTTGTTTAGAATGCAGGATAAAATGGGCAGGAAAGCATGGGTTCAAACAAATGGATGAGGGGGCCATAAGAAGGTGGTGTTCATCTTTTTTGCCCCATATCTGAAAAAGCAGCCAGATACCTCAGCAGTCCATGCCAAAGGATAATTGTCACATACAATTAATTCCATCTGGTCCCATAAAGAGATGGGAAATCACTGCTTGGCAATGCTGTGTCTCAAGCTTCATTAGAGTGGTGTTTCCCAAGAGTCTCCTATAACAGCATGCAAAGCACTTGGTCCCCTTCATACCTGACTCATCCTAAATCATCAGTAAATGTAAACAAGAGTCACAGCAGCAAGAATCACTTGCTGAGGCTGTTTTTAAGATGCCAGGCTTTTCCTAACCAAAGGAGGATTTTCTACATTATGTTGCTTATCACTGTCACCTTAACACAATCTAGAATCATCTAGAAAGAGTCTCAGTGAGGGATCATCTAGATCAGGTTTACCTGTGTTTATCTGTGGAGGAATATATTGATTATAAATATTCTGGCATAGAAGACCCAGCCCACTATAGACAGCACCATTCCCTAGCCAGGTGATCCTAGACGATTTAAGAAGGTTAAGCACCAGTAAGCATGTATGAGGGTTCTCTCTCTCTCTCTCTCTCTCTCTCTCTCTCTCTCTCTCTCTCTCTCTCTCTCTCTCTCTGTTTTTTGTGTTTTGTTTTGTTTTGGGTTGTTGTTGTTTTTTTTTGGTTTTTTTTTTTTTTGGTTTTTGGGTTTTTTTTTTTTCCTTTGTCGAGACAGAGTCCCACTATATCGCTCTGACTGGGCTGGAACTTGCCCTATAGACCAAACTGGACTAGAACTTGGAACTCCACCTACCTCTGCTTCCCACATTTTGGGAGTAAAGGTACACATCACCATGCCTAACTCTCTTTTTCTTCTTGAATGTGGAGGTGATTAGCTGCTTCAATTCCTGCCTTGTCATCCCTACAATAATGAATTATAACCTGGAATTATAATCCAAATAAATCCTTTCTCCCCTAAATTTTTGTTGGGATATTTTATCAGAACAACATAAATGAGGCTAGCATACCCATCAACCCGGCACATGAGTTCACCCTTTACTCTACTCTTTCCACTCTTTAAATTCCTTGGCAGACTAAAGAAGACATTCAGAATTTGTCCCAGCCAGTGTTCCTTGGGTCCACGATGACAGAGCTATCCCAGCTGAAGAACTAAACTTCACAGGTCTGACATTGACACAACCCATGGAATTCAGTTCTCAAAGCTGAGGATAAACACAGACTCTCAGAGGAGGCATACAGTCCTTCCTCGAAGGCCAGGTCCTGCCAGCCCTGTAAAGACACAAGAGGAAAATGCCTGATGAATCCAGGGCCACTGCCTCCACAGGTTGGAAGCTTATGACTCATGAGAATCTGGAACACAAGACAGGCAAGTTCATAAGTAATCATTAAATATGCTGGGAATTAGGTACAGGCCATGTAATCCCAACACTTCAGAGGCTGAGGCAGGAGGATTGTCAGTTTGAAGCCTGTAATCCCAGCACTTAGAAAACTGAGCCAAGAGAACTGTGGGTCCAAGACCAGCCTGAAGTTCATAGCAAGATCATCTCAAAAGCAATCAGTAACGTGACAGATGGCTTTTCCTGACCCCATTGTGCCCCTGGCTTGGAAAGCTGTTCTTAATGCCCATTCCTCCTGATGCTCCTGATGCTTTCACCTTCCTCATCGCCTCCTCAGCAAGAATGTTGATGGCAGAGATGACTGAATGATCACCCTGTGTCTGGTTTGTTCTGTGTTCATAGCACCCTCAGGGTCTGCACACTCCTGACACAAAGACTCCATTTCCTAGCCTTGAGGGACCCACTTTTACATGGAAACAGGTAATGAGCTGCTGGTTATCCTCCTCCCTGCTCTCAGAGGGCACAGTACAACTGCATCCATGCCATGCAGATGAGGCTCATGCCCCACCCAGGGTAGGCAGGGCACCGAACTAAAAGAGCTCTGAAATTGTACCACTTCAAGAACTGGAGACTGCTCACAGTAGCAAGAACAGGACCTCCCCCTGTTCAAGCCACTGCTATTTGGGGGCTTCTGTTAGAGTCCTTGAATGTGACAGTTTCACTAATACCTCTTCTCCATCCCCTACTCACAACTACCATTATCTAGTGTCATGACCATTCCTCCCCTTCATAAAGATGTAACTTGTAAAACCTTTGATGTAATTATTTAATAAAAATTATCTCTCCAACAAGATATTTTCACAAAAACAGAGCCTATACTAGTGCCTTTTTTAAAATATACAGACACAAGCCAGGGATGGTGACATACACTTGTAACCCTAGCACTTGGGAGGCTGAGGTTGGAGGATTTCTCTGAGTTCAATACCAGCCAGGGCTGCCTTATCGGTTCCAGACCAATTAGGGTTATGGAGTAAGACTCTGGAGGAAAAAAAAACCCATAACAACAATAATAAAAATAAACAATTATTGTTAATAAGTACAATAGCTTTATTGGAATAGAACTCACACCCATACAGTTTGCCTATTTATAAAGGATAAAACTCACTGGCATTCAATTTACTCATGAAGTTGTTGAAGATCACCATAATTAATCTAAGAATGTTTTAATCATCCCAAAACTATATGCTAATCACATTTATTCCTGACTTCTACTCCCTACCTCTAGGTAATCACTAATCTACTTCCTGTCTTTATATATATATATATATATATATATATATATATATATATATATATATATTGCCCTATTAAAAGCATTTTTTAATGAATGAAATCAAATCTTGTTCTTTCACTCGGTATTCTCAAAGTTTATCTGTTTATCTGTGGCTTAGCATGTATCAGTGTTTAACTTGTATGGGTTCCATGGAAAGAATAAAACTCTCCACTTGCACATTTTCTTTATCAGCAATTGATTGGCATTCATATTGTTTCTACTTTTCCTAAGTATTTTTGTTGTTTTTTTAATTGTATGTGTGGGTGGGTATGTGCGTGCATGCCTGCATATGAATGCAAATGACAAAGAAGGCCAGAGGCATCAGATTAGCTTACGAGTGGTTGTGAGCCACCAACCTGGGTGCTGGGCATCAAATGTGGGTTCTCTGCAAGAATAGTATTTGCTCTTAAACACAGAGCCATCTCTCCAGCCCACTTCTCTTCCTTGACTGCTACAAGCAATTCTGTGGCTATTCCCAGCTTTATGCTGATAAATGCTGTCATTTCTCTTGACTGTTTAATCTAACAGTAGACTTGTTAGGTTACATTAAATCTATGCTACATCCTTCTTGGGAACTCTCAAACTCTTTGCCAAAGTAGTTACACCATTTGACATTTCCACCAGCGGGGTCTGGGGTTTCTTTTCTCCACATCCTTGTGATTGCCTGACTTTTTTTTTTATTACAGTTCTCCCAGTGGTACCTCATTGTGGTTTTGATTTGCATCTCCCTGGTGGCTAATAAAGTTAAGCATCTTTTTATGTACTTAAAGCATTTGTACAGCTATTTGGAGAAGAAAAACAAACTATTCATATCTTTTGCCATTTCTGAACTGAGATGTTCATCTTTTATTATTAAATTATAAGGATTATTTGAATATCCTAGATGCATCATATGGATCATATTTCCAGTTTTTTATGATTATATAATCTGACTTTTAACTTTGTGTGTGTGTGTGTGTGAGTGAGAGAGAGAGAGAGAAAGAAAGAGACAGAGAGAGAGAGAGAGAGAGAGTCTGTTACATAATATTTTCAGTTTCTAGAACACACACACCTGGATCATAGAAGACAGTCCAGGGATTTTCAAGAAAGGACAGCAAGAAATGCCATTTGGGGTCCTTAAGTTCACTTTCTATACCCTCATCCCCATGTTGTGCATTAAAATAGGGTTAAGTCCCCTCAATTTGTGCCCAGCTATTCTTTTATTTGGCCTCTGTGCCTTTGGAGTTCATGTGTTAGCCAGACTCCAAAGATAAAATATTCTTTCATCCCATCCCTGTTCTCTAGAAGCTTTGTGAGCATATGAGAATAAGCACGCAGTATGTGTACTACAGCATGCCAAGTCTCCTAGGAAGAGAAGGGCCAATCACATTGATCCAGTGCCATCCCTCCCCACACTTCTGCCCACTCATCACTCACTCACAGAGTCCTGGTGGGTGAGGCCAGATGCAGGAGATGCAGCCAGATCAAGGTTAGCATGGCCATTGCCCCCATCCTCATGAGATCTCACTGAGAGCCATACCAACAATCAAGTTCAATCACAAGTGCCTCCAATGAAAACCTCAAGATGGTCTGAAAAGGCAGTGCTTCCAAAGAATGACACTGAAGGAGATACCCAGAGCTGAGTACACTGTGGTCTGGTCCAAAACAGTCAAAAGGAAAGAAACACAATGTGCAAACCCTGACAGGCTGTGGTCCACACACTCCTAGGAGAGAGGGGGCCAAGGGAGGTTCAGGCAAACTGTTCAGGCCAGCCTTGTTTTGGAACTCATGGCTGCCCTACAGAATGTAGAGAAAGTAGAGAAGAGTGTGATCTGATTGTATTATTTAACTATTCCAGCTATGCTTGATAATCAGTTGGAAGATATGAAATAATCCTAAATAGCTGTTATCTGATCCTACAATTTAACAAGTACTCTTACAGGATCTCAACCAGATAGACTGAGATTTTTTTTCTTTTACTCCCTTTCTCTCAATAGCAGTGAAGACCCCACCACCACGTGCTAGAGATCAAACACAGGGCCTCACACATACCTGACAAATGCTCTACCACAAAGCTGCATGCCGGGCCTCACACCTTTTCTAAATTATTTCGAGACAGGATACCACTAGATTGTCAAAATGGCCCTATACTGGGAATCCTCCAGCTTCAGCCTCTGGAGTTACTAGAATTACAGGCCTATGCCACTGGAGCCTGGTAATGTATAGTTCTCTTATAATCAATAAGTCCTCACTGCACTCTAGGAGGTCCTCTCCTGTCTCCAGTCATTTTCCCACCTTCTGCCCACTTGGAATGCTTCGTTTTGAAGACCACTACCAAATTGTCAAGGTCCTGTGCCTGCATCACCAGTAGCAATAAGGTTTCTTAATGGTGTGCCTTGTCTTGATCTATCCCTAACTCCTTCAATTTGTACCTGATTGCCAACTCTCCAGCCTCCAGGTCCCCAGACTCAATATGTAATCAGTCAACAGACCAAGTCATTGTCTCCTATTTACTAGAACGCACTCTGAGCCATGAGCCACACTGTTAAACTTCAAGAGGTTTGTAGTGATATCCAAGGAAACCCCAAGAACAATAGAAGGTTCTTTAACCACATTGGTCATTTGAATTTACCAACACAACTACATTGAGATCACTTCCCCAGCACCAAGCCCAGGAAAGCTGAAGCTGTGTTCAATCAATCATAAAAATGCCAACCTTTATTTTCAGATGGAATCCCTACTGTGTAAGTGTGGTGGGTCCAACTTGCCTTGTGAAAAGAAATCATTTTGCTCTGGTCTATTATGACAGAGAGGCTAGTCCTTTCTATTTCAAGTTCTCATTGCCTTTCTATATGTGTGTAACTTTCCAGCACCTGGGGAAAAAAATAAACACAAATCTGAAAGTTATTATAAATATGACTTTGCTAACCTTCCACCCCAAAATACAAGCATGGTACTCTGTTCTTGCTAAATGGTTAGAAAAAAATGAATGGGCTTCCCATATGACATGCTTCCAGAAGAATCAATTCTTGGTATCAGGTATAAATTTAGTAACCTTTCAAAGTTAAATTAATGCTGATCTCCCATTCATTTCTTTATGGTGTAAAGAAGGGTATTCAAATTGTTTTATGTATTTTTTTCTTTAAAAAAAAAAAGGAAGGGGGGAAAGGAGGAAGAAAAAAATGAGTTAGTTACATAGCCTTTTACTTAAAAAAATTAAATGGTGTATATAAATATCTCATTACATCTCTGCACACAACCTTAGAAAAAAACACAGCCAATAAGAAAAACTGGAAGGCCATCCTCTGGAATTCCATTTTGCTAACCCTTTTCATGCTAACCCTTTCCATTACAACCATAAGGTGGGTTCTTGCAACAAAGAGACTTTATGAAATATACCTCACCAAACAAATGGCTCTAGCCTATGTGACTTGTGCTGGGCCCCAGGCACCTCTAGGTTCTAGGCTCCATTGGCTGGGTTGCAGACAGAGCCTGACACAAAACATGCTCAAAACATGGATACCATCTTAAGGCTGGACTCTCTAAACAGAAGTGGCTAAGACTTTTCTCCCTAGCCCTCCACTCTGTCCCTTCCAAGTCTGTAATTATCTACTACTGGGGAAAGAAGATCTAAGTTCTGCGTCTCTTTCCACTGTTGTCATGGTCCACCCCCACATGAAGTGTCCCCTTGCCTCAGGTCTAACCTTTTGTGGTTACTAAGGCTCAGCCCCCGGAATAAGTTACTTCTGTTCACTTTGCCACCTCTCAAAGGGCTTTTCCCCACTGTGGCCTCTTCCCCAGCCTTTGATTCAACGGAAACACTTTCATTCTGATCTCATTCTGATCTCCAGATTATGGACACTTTGTAAGCACAAGAGATACCACACTGGACTAAAGAGTACTCTTCATCCTCTCCCCCCTATAGCATCTGGCTCACGGAATGCACTTAATGTACAATAACAGTACTATCGTGGCTAACAACCATCAAGTGCATACTATGTTCCAGCCACTGGGTTATGTGGATTATCTCCTATTTCACAACAAAGCTCTGAGATAGGCTGTCTTATCAGCATCATACTATATGTTAGGAAAGGCTTAGGAAGATTCAGCAGCCTTCTACGCAACTGGGAGCATGACCACTCCAAGTCCAGAACCCACACTCACAGCTACTCTGCTATTCTGGCTGAGGGATAAACTGAGCACAGCTGAAGCAATCCATGATGCTTCTGGCTTCCTCACAGCATCAGTACCCCAGACCTGAGCTCCCATCTCCCCTTTCCAAGTCATAACCCTGGTTCCACCCAGTGCTGTTCTGATCCCTAGGTACAAACGTAGAGGCAGTTTAGATGCCATCCTGGGCCGGATCGGCTCACACACTTGAATCATCTCAAGAGGGACTCAATCTCAATCTTAGCCACAAACACATGGCTTCATAAAAACACTCTTGCAACAAAGAAAAAATTATAAGTAACATGAATGCTGGGAAATGAGGCTTCCCTCTATACACTCCCTCTCATTCGCCAATAGGTTATTGGATTTTAATAGCAAAAGAACAAGGAGTTCCCCTCAAACCATCAAGTTAATGAATCAAATGAATCCTCAGGCTTCATATTCCAGATTTCTGTCTCCCTCCACTATCATTTACCATCTTGCTATCAGAGACATTTCTGAAACTTTCTGCTATTCCATGGAGCTGGCTTGTCACTTAAAGGCCTGTTAAGTAACTGGAATTGCCATTTTGTAGCTGCAGATAAAATCCATGTATAGTTCTGGTGAGTTTATCATGGGAGATGATTAATTGGCAGTTGTAGAGCTCTGAAAATAAAGCTGCATTTCATTAACATAGACTTGCAATATTGTGATAAAAACATATTCATTCCATTAGGAAGAGCAAGGTGGATGAGAAAGGAAAGTACACGTGATTAGCAGTGAGAATGATGTTACCCTGGTTTGTCCTGCCAGATCTGCCCTGCACACCTGATATGTCCTGGGGTATGTCAGTTCACATGGTCCTCAAGATCATTGCAGGAAATAGGCAATATTACTGTTTGTCTCTTGCATGGAAGAAAATGGAGGATGTGCTTAGTAAACAGTAGAGCCAGGGTGAAGGTTCAGACAGGTTCCATCCCAAGCAGAGGTTCTCAACTGTGGACACTGTCAATGACTATAAATGGTTGTGATAGCCATATCAATATATCATGAGTCTGTTTATCCATCTAATAGGAAGAGGCCAGAAATGCTACGGAGCAGCCTACATGGCATGGGCCAGTCCCCTGAGCAACAGAGAAATGACAAACTTCTACATATTAATGGTCTCAAAGAAACTCTACTACAAAGCCTGGGTTTTGGTACTGTGACCAAGGCCTGACTCAGAAAAAGGGACCACTAAGAGGCCTGCCATTCATGATCACTCTTTATTCTCCATTAGTCCCGGCAACAAAACTACACATACAGGCTCAGTGCTTGCTACTGCACTTGTTTAGATCCTGAATTTTATCTCTCAAAGCCTCTGTGGAATTGCAGATCCCTGATACAAAGGTACAAAATCTCTACCAATAATAATTAAAGATGTGGGGTCAGGAAAGAACTAGCAAATGCATCAATGGAATCGAAGTGAGGGCTAAGAAGAACGTTATTTCTGTATAGGTTACAATTCAGGAAATAACCTTTCAAAGCTGAAGAACTAGTCAAATACACATCAAATAACATGGTTTTTAAATAAAGGAAAAACTTTTCCCTCCATTGTTTCTAAGCAACTTTTCTATAAATCTAATAAGATTATTCGAAAGCTAATCGCTTATTTTTAGAGACAGAGAAATGAACATCAGATCCGTGCCACACCATATATGATATAAACATCAAAGCTGGAGTGGTGGCTCATTGATGAGGACCCTAATAACCATGAAGACGTAGGCTAGATGCCTAGCACCCATGTTTTTGTGGTTGTGGCAGGGTCTCACAATGTAACTCTGGCTGGCCTAGAACTCATAGAGATTTCCTTGTCTGTGTCTCCTAAGAACTGGGATTAAAGCAGTGGCTCTCAACCTGTGGGTTTGAGACTCCTTTGGAGCTTGAATGATCCCTTCATGGGAGTTACATATCAGATAGAGATCTTGCATGTCAAATATTAATATTATGATTCATAACAGCAGCAAAATTGCAGTTATGAGGAAGCAACGAAAATAACTTTATGGTTGGGGGTCATCACAACATGAGGAACTAATTAAAGGGTCACTTTAGGATGGTGGTGATCCCTGGATTGAAGGCATGGTGGTACACTTACAGTCTTAGTACTGGGGAGGTGGAGACAGGCAGGTCAATGTGACTCCTTAGCCAGCCCAGTCTACTTGGCAAGTTCCAGGCCAGAGAGAGATTTTGTCTCAAAACTTGGTCAAGGGCTAGAAAGATGGCTCACCAGTTAAGAGCACTGGCTGCTTTTCTAGAGGACCCACGTTTGGTTCCCAGTACCCACGTGGCAGCTCACAGCTGTCTGTAACTCTAGTTCCAGGAGATCCAACACCCTTTTCTGGCCTCTGTGGGCATGCACATGGTGCACAGACATATATGCAGGCAAAACACCCCTACACATTAAATCATAATATAAACCAATAACTAAAAATAGAGTTTTAAAATAAAAGCCAATGGCTCCTGAGGAACACATATACAAAACATGCAAGCATACACACACACACACAAAAGCAAATAATTAACATGACAAGCTTGAAAGAGTCTTCAAAGTAAATGTAAGAATCACTCTTCATAACCATCCTTAAAGAAAGAGCATCAAGGACACCAGGACAGGCTCAGGATGCCCTTTGCAGGACCACAGTCATATGCTAGGTAAGCAAAGAGGTTCATCTCAGCAAAGAAACCATTGCACCTGTTGTGCAGCTTTCCTCCAGGAGAAATCTCACAGGAAAGACTTTGAATCTCAGGTTTCAGAAGTCAAAAGGAAAAGCCTTGAGGGCACACATCCCACTGACACTTGCCTTTAATTAGCTGAGAGTTAGTGGGAATTCCTCTTTCCTTCTCCTTACAGCTGGTGTCACCATTTTTTTTGACGAGAAGCTCTGGTGACAGGAACAGAATGTGAGCACAGAGATACAACCCAAGAGTCTAATTTTGCTAGAACAACAGGACTCTTTTATTTTGACTTTAATGTCTGAGCTAATATAAGTGACATTTCCTCCAGCAGTGGGAACAATGTCGTTGTTCATAGGCCAAATATTGCTGACCCCTGAGTACTAGGCTGCCCCAAAATAGTAACACTTCTTGACCCACCCAATGGCCCAAAGAAACAAGGCTGAGGTCTCTAGAGCTCATGCTCAAACCTCCAAGGAATATTACAATTTTAAGACAACCTTTTTTTTTTTTTTAAACCATGAACTGTGGCTTCACTTTATCGAGGAGCAGATAAATCTAAGTAGTTGTGTGCATAAGGACATCAGGTTTAGCACAGTAGAGAACCTAAAAAAGTCCCTCTCATGATATTTGAGGATGCTACTTTGGAATTGTTAGAACCCAAGACCCATAATCCCATTGCTAGAGAAGCCACACCTAGATAGTCAAGACAGTCAAAATAATCTTCCTTTACATTTAAGGAACACAGAATGCCTGGAGACCTTTGTAATGTTCTCCTCGATCTTTAGTCCTAAGGTAAATAGACTTTGTGTCATCAATTTAATATAAATCATGTGAATTAACTTCCTGGAAAACAGCATGTCTGCCTAAAATAAATATAAAGGTCAGGAAGATGGCTCAGTGCTAGAATACTTAACTAGCATTCATGAGGCCCTGGGTTCAGTTCTCAGGGCTAAATAATCTGTGATTACCACTAGTTGGAAGGCTTGAGGCAGGGAATCACAAGTTCAAGACCTGTCTGAGCTATAAAGGAAGTTTAGCACTAGCCTGGGCAACTTAGCAAGACCCTGTCTCAAATAAAACATGAAAAAGGTTAAGGATATGGCTCAGTGGTAGAGTGCTTGCTTAGCATTTTTGAATGTGGAAGGCTGTGAGTTCTTTCCTTAGCAATGTCTACAGAAGGAAATGCGGGAGAACAAGGTACAGTTTGGTGTTCGGAAAAGAATAAAAGAGATCTAGCCAGGTGTGGTGGTGAATGCCTTTATCTATATGCTCAGGAAGCAGAAGCAGATCTTTGTGAGTTCAAGGCCAGCCTGGGGTGGGAGGCTCTATATGAGGTGGCCTTGGTTGACCTCTAGCTTCCTTCTCTATAAAAGCTATTTATGTCTCTGAGCCCCTCACCCAAGAGAGGGTTTGTGACAGGTCTGCCTTTCTTCTCACTCAACTAGCATTTTCCTAATTTATGCCATGACTCAGCTGGCCTGCTGCAGGGTAGCATCCATATGGCCAATGGAACATACATTTGATTTTCCTATAGTCTTCCTTTGCAGAATCAAAAGACATCTTTCTGCACAGTGGCTAGAAAACAGTAATCAGAAAACCAAGCACGGTGCCTCGGGCCTGCAACCCCAGACCTGGGGAACTGAGTCAGAAATAATGCAATGAGTTTGGGGCCAGCCCGGTCTACACAGTGAGTTCCAGGACAGCCTGGACTACAGGGTACAGCATCATCTCAAAAACACAAATATTGTGTAGATACTATATGAACCAGTATGGCATGGTGAAGTAGAGTATGAGTTGGAGTTCCCTACTGCAAAATGAGGCCTTGGGTAGACAGCTTGATCTGCTTGAGTCTCCATTTTTTCAGCAACCAAATGGGTGGGATTGATTCAAGCAACAAATATTTAATAAGTGCTCAAGATGTGACAATCTTACCACCCCTCGTAACCTTCGAAATTTCACGGAACAATTATATGAAAAGACGTGTAGAAATCCTTTACAAACTGTAAATCATAAACATATACCATATACCATAACAAATTTCTATTTAACTGGGATTAAAAGCTGAGGCCAAAATAAGGAATTTTTTGCCAGATTCCAGAACAATCCGGGAGGGAGGGTCATTATCATAATTCAAAAAGTACCCAAAGCTGACACTTAGGAACCACACCCAGTAACACAAATTGCTGACCATCAGAGAAAACAATACTGAAGGAAGCCAAGGAAGAACATTCCTGACCCCTCAAGGCCTTTGAGGAAGTGGGACTGTAGAATTCTAGAAATGAGGGGGACAAAGGATGCATCCATCACCAGAAGCCGCAATGGCTCTTCACCCCATCATCCCCTGCCTGTGCCTTCTAGCATCTCAAAGGACCAGGCCAACAAGGTAAGCCAATCCAGCATGAGCAGACTGGAGTCAGACATTCAGCCTCCCTTGCTCCCTCTGAGTGCTCCCAACAAGATTCCTGGTGCTTATCCTACCCAAGCAATGAATAAAAAGACAGCAGTAAGAATAATAATAATAATAATAATAATAATAATAATAATAATAATAATAGTAATAGTAATAGTAATATAATAATAATAGTGATTCTGCTCAAAAAACCCAATCCCAAAAGCTTAGGGGCAAAATATCAGAAGGGGCTGTGACAAAACCAAAGCTGAACAGACAAAACAACAGACATTGACAGGGAAGATCTCAAATGCCAAGAAAACTGTAATAAATAATCCTGAAGCCCATGGAGCTTTAAGAAAGAAAAGTTACATTATTGCCAATTAAAATAGAAGTCTAGTTTTACAGGGAAAAAAATTGAAAATTAAACAATTCTTTCTACAGACTGAAGGAGATTGAGAAAAGACATATGATAAAAAGTTATTTGCCATAACCCCCATGCTCGGTATTTACAATGTAATCTTTTCACTACTGTCACTGTAATAAAATTGATGTCTTGCCAAATAGAAGCCACAACACCAAGATTTAGAGTATATTACTGTATCACCCATATTGCCATTCTACCCGAAAGTAACAAAAGGTTAAAAATATTTTCCTTTTAGAAATGGACCCATGTCTTAAGTATTATCACTGGAAATATTTCTCAAGCACTGACATTTTTATATTTACAGCCCATGACAAAAGTCTCACCTACTTAACTCTAGTGTCACTCACTACACCTTAAACATCTTGATTATATCTTTACTGTGCCATTTGCTCTGCAATAATCCACTGTACAAAAGCCGGCTTCCTCGCAGACAGAAGATAAGTACATAGTAAATCAGCTTGCAATGATTATTTTCCTATGCCTAACTCCTGCACACTGTGAGCTCAAACTCCAGTTTACCTTATCTTTTCCAATTCGGCCTCTCTTCTCTCCCACCACCCCCACTCCCGCCCCATTTTGCTGCTTCCTCCTATTCATCCTGCCTACCCTCTTGCCAGGGCTGACTGGCCAGATTTTACCATGCCAATGGACCCCCGCTGCCGCCATCCTTGGAGGGAAGAGAAATGCCAAGGGCCTTGCAGAAGAGCATCTTTGCTTGGCTCACTGGGACAGAGGAAGGAACTCACAGGCCAATTTGCATATGCTTTTATTCCATTCCACACCCTGCGAGCTAACAGTCTCTGGAAAGTCCCTTCTCAATTCCCTCCTCGTGGCAGCTAGGGAGGAAGCGGCTGGGCCGGAATAGAAGGTTCCAGCCCAACCAGGCTGTGTCAGCATCTTAGAGCTGAAGTCAGCGGCTCCCACCTGAAACCAGCAGGGTCTAGACCCATACAGATGCCCACAGGGACCCTCACCCAGCCAGGGTGGGGGTAGTGGGTGCTATTGACTACAGCTATAATAGCATGCAAGTTCTAGAGAGTTCTTTGCAGGGCCAAGTATGCTCCAGCCTCCCCTGAGGAAGTGCTGGTCAGGAGCTGGGTCCCTGGCTTCCTGTCTGTACTCTCCCCTGCATGTGGGGAAATCCCGAGAGCTTTATCGGCTGCCCAACGAGCCTGTTGGCTTTTCAAGTAGGCGTAGACCGAGTTTCAACCAAAAACCTCAATTTAACATTAGCCAAAAAAGTAAATAAATAAATAAATAAATACCATATATGCGTGCGGTGTTTCAAAAGAGAATTGGCCTCTGGGTTGGGGATCAGGAGGAAAGATCTGTGCCTAGCTTCTAGCACACAGGCCTGGAATGGCTCAACAGGGGAACACAGACAAGCTTTCAGCTATGAGCCAGCTGTTTAAAGTGAGTGAGGACCTGGCAGGCAAGAAGGACACTCAGAAATCCATTCGAAAGCATCCTCCTGCAGCAATGCCGGAACTCGAGACAGTCTGTATCTCTGCTAATGGCATCGGCAACCTCTAAATTTTAATGAGGTCCCATCAGACAGCAGGCTCACTGACAAGTGTTTCACAAACACGATTTTTTTCCTGATGTCACAACTGTAATCTTTCGTGAGGCTAGGGGACTTAACCTAAGGTCACATAGTCCCTCTAAGGGTGCCCTTCACTGTTCAGATCCCCAACATTAGAAAACCCTTACAAGGTCTTTGGAAGGTGCAATAAAAATAAATAAATAAATAAATGATAAGTTCAAATCCACAGTCAAGATGAATAAATAGAGCCACCCTGGGAAATTACTCACCAACAGAAAAGAGACAGTTCAATGATTCTACTCCTGGCACAGGTGGTCACTGCCCTGAACTCTCCAGATGGTGTCCATCGCTCATCCTGCTGGGATCACAAAGGTTTGTTTAAACTTCCCTTGCAGTGAGCTTTTTGGAAAACAAACATTTATTGAGCATCATTGTAGGTCAGACACTGAACATATATAAAACCCTATTTAATCCTCCTAATGACACACACATTTAAAAAAAAAAAAAAGTTACTATTCTTAATCCTTGGATTCTAAATAATAAAACGGGGCTCTCACAGACTTTTAACACTTGCTCAATATCACATAGCTAGAAATGAGCAGAGCTGGGGCTTGAAATGATGTTTATTGTCTCTAAATCTCTCATGCCACACGTGTTACCTCATACTGCCCCTCAGGGCCATCCACCCTGAGAAGGGGCCTCCCTAGGGTAGAGGCAGGGCCCCAGGTGTCTAAGGAGGTTCTCACAAGTCCTACAGGTGCTGACTTCAGCGTTTCACTGAAATCCCAGGTGCATGAGAAGTCAAAAGCCAAGTCTTAAGGTACACGTGGCCTACTTGTGAATCTTTAATAAAAGGTCAACTGCTGTATCATGTCAGTAAGTGACAAGCATGTTTAAAGTCATCCAAACCATCGGATCCATTGACTGGGGTGAGACAAGAATGGAATTAGCAGGGGGAGCTAGAGCCTGGCCTGTCTCTACTGACAGTTTCACTCCCCATTTCCAGACTGTTAACTCCCGAATTCCCAGAGCCTCCTTCTCAACACCTGGGGCTCATTCAGCTTGGTTTTCTAGAAGCAGTCAGGTGTGCACTCAGAGCCAGATGTGTAACTCTTTGCCGCCAGCTGTATGCACTTCCTTTTGCCTTGGGAAACCAAGAGGCAGGATTTTGCAGATGAAATATGAATTGAACCTCTTTCCTTCATAATTAATTTTTTAGGGTTTTGGGGGGCAGGGAAGGGGAGAAGTGCAAGGTAGACAAAGACAAGCCTAAATATCATTTGTGTAACTTATGATACATGCCAGGCAGAGCCCACTTTGTCATTTAGTGCTTACCATGTGGTGATATATTGTTTATGATCCAATAAAGCTACTGGGGATCAAAATACAAAGTGAGCCACAGCCATAGAGCCAGACAGTGATGATATACACCTTTAACCCCAGGACTTGGGAGACAGGCAGATGGATCTCTGTGAGTTCAAGGCCACTTAGGGCTACACAAGAGTGAAGCAGTCTAAAAGAATAACAGAGCTCTCTCGCCTTTAATCCTAGCATTGAAAAGGTATACAAAGAAGAGGCAAAGAGTCTCATGGGGCAATTAGTCTCCATTCACACTGTCCAGAGCATAGCAGTCTAGGTTTCTGAGGCTTGGGGGAGAGCAGTGCAGTCTGGAGATTGGATCTGAGGTTTGGTGGATCACCCCTTCGATCTGAGCATTGTTAGAGGTGAGAACTCTCTAGAGGCTTGCTGCTTTGCTTTTCTGATCTTCAACTTGAACCTTAATGTCTGTCTCTGGATTTTTGTTATTCGTGTTACATCACCAGATAGCTATTGCTAACTCCTAGAAATATCAG
Organism: Cricetiscus sungorus; assembly: GCA_030556225.1. Taxonomy (NCBI): domain Eukaryota; kingdom Metazoa; phylum Chordata; class Mammalia; order Rodentia; family Cricetidae; genus Cricetiscus; species Cricetiscus sungorus. The sequence goes on from JANBXA010000069.1 coordinate 24,607,225, forward strand.
AAGACAGATGCTCAGACAAGTTAACTTAGAGGGTGAGTCGGGAACTGCTGAATGAGTAGACGGTGATCCATGCAAGAACACTCGCTATCGTCTCTAGTTCAGAGCCCCAGTCTAACTAAATGGCGTGCTGGGAGCTACAGGGATAGCTCCATGTTAGAAAAGAGTTCAGTAAGTACACACCTGTAATCCCAGCACTCAAAAGGCAGAGGCACGTGATCTCTGAGTTTGAGGCCAGTCTGGTCTACAGAGAGAGTTTGGAACAGCCAGAGCTCCACTAAGAAACCTTGTCTCAAAAAATAAAACAAAAAAAAAAAAAAAAAAAAAAAAAAAGAATTCATACTTCTGAACTGAAGTTCAGTTCCCAGTCATCTTCAGCATGTCTGTTGAACATGGCCAGGCCTGAGTGCCTCCCATTAATTCCACTCAATATCTTTTGAGCCCTGCGTGTCTTTTTGTTTTGATTCCAAGTAGCACACTTTCTTCTGGCTATCTCACCCCCTGCTCTACCTGCCAGTTCTCTCTTGTATTAGACATCTGGAAACACACATATCCCACGGTCCACACTGTACTGGCCATCCTTGTTTCACACAGCCCTGTATTAGCTGATACTTGCAAATATCAGGACCAGGAATAAAGCTGATACACAGTTCAGAGTTCTGATGCTACAGTGAAAACGCATTTGATTACACATCTGTCAGTTTTCATCTTGTAGCTTTCCTTTTGAATCTCGGAAGCAACTTTTTTTTTCTCCTCTGTGATCCCGGAAAAACACATGCACACAGTACACATAGTCCCTGACTCTGAGTACTGGATCCATGTTTAAGTCTGGGTTTTATTCCGAGTTCTGAGGAAGGAGGATTAAGGGCACTTGAAGTGTCACCATAAGGTTCAAAGGTATGTAAACTTAAAACTGGAAAGACAGTCCTCAGACACGCCCCAGCCACCATGGGGATGTCTCCACCATTCTGGAGTCCTCAGACTGACTGATCTGATACATGGAAACTGTGAGACAGCTAGGAAAAACACCTAGCTTGATGTTCATGATGAAGCTTGTCTCCAGCCCACTCAGTAGGCTGATACACTTCAGCTCTTGAGCCCAGGAAATACAAAGTTAAATATATAGCAGCTGTCGGGGTTAGAGCTGGTAACTGATCAACCTACTTAACTTTTCATCTGTGCACAGTTGCTCACACCAAGGATATCCACGTGTGTAGATGAACATTGAAAGGTCTAAACAGCCAGGCCTTATAGTCCAGCTGAGAAAAAATAACTCGACCCCTAAGTGACTCTTCCCATAACATCAAGAACATCTGCCTGGCAGATTGCACTGAAGATGACATTTACCTTAGAAGTCAGCAAAGTACCCAATGGAATGAATGAGCACAGCACGCTCTGAAAGGGACAAAGCCAAAGACCACCTACTATGTTCCTTGTTTTATTTTGTTCTCTTTGATATTTTTTTGCTTTGTGTTTGATTTTAGTTGTTTTTTTTTTTGTTTTTTTTTTTTTTTTTTTTTTTAGATAAACTCTCATGAAGCACAGACTGGCCTCCAACTCACTTTGTAACCAAGGCTGACCTTGTATTCAAGACCACCACACTGGACTGGAAAAGAAATTGTTCCCCACAACAAATAATACTCAAAACATTAAATGTACAAAACAAAGAAAGACTATTAAAAAGCTGCAAGGGAAAAAGACCAAATAATATATAAAGACAGACTTATGAGATAACATCTGACTTTCCAATGGAGACTTGAAAAGCCACAAGAGCCAGGACAGATGTTCTACTAACTGTAAGAGACCATAGATGCCAGACCAGACTGCCAAGTCCAGCAAAACTTTCAAAAACAATAGATGAAGAAAGACATTTCATGGCAAAACCAAATTTAATCAGTATCTATCTATAGGTCCATCCCTACAGAAGGTGCTAGAAGGAAAACTTTAATCTGAAGAAGCTAACAACACCCAAGAGAACACAGGAATAAAAATATCAGACCAGCAAACCAAAAGGGAGAGAAAACCCACACCACAACAACAAAATAACAGGAATCAACAAACGCTGCTCATTGACAACTCTCAACATCAAAGGGCTCAATTCCCCCAATAAAAAGACATAAGACTAACAGAATGACTTTGAAAACAGAATCCATCCTGCATCCAAGATAGACATCACTTTGGGATAAAAGGATGAAAAAGGAGAATCTAACCAAGTGGGCCTGAGAATTTAAGCAGGTGTAGCTACTTTATATCTAAGAAATAGACTTTAAACAAAAACTAATCAGAAGAAATAGGAAGGATCACTACATGATCAAAAGAAGAAACCTACCAAGAGGATATTGCAATTCTTAATATCTACAAAGCCATCCAAGTTCATAAAAATAAAATAATTTTTAAAAAGTTCTACCACACAGCTTAAATCACATATTGGCCCTCCCTCAGTGATTGTAAAGAACTTCAATAGTCAATTCCCACCAACAGGCAGATCATGAAAACAAAAACTAAACAGAGAAATACTGAAGTTAATTGACATTATATGCCAAATATCTACAGAACATTTCATCCAAATATAAAAGAATATAACCCCTTCTTGGTGTCTCATGGAATGTTTCTCCAAAACAGACCACATACTTAGACACAAAGCCTCAACAGATACGCAAAAATTGAAATAACCACAGATTAAAGCTGGATTTCAACAATGGAAAAAAACAGAAGGCCTGCCTACAAACTCATGGAAATTGAAAATTCACTACTGAATTAAAAATGGGTCAAAACAGAAATTAGGAAAGAAATTTAAAACTTTCTAGAATTGAATGAAAATAAAAAGACAACATACCCAAATGTATAGGACACAATGAAGGTGATTCTAACAGGCAACTTCATAGCCCTAAATGCCTACATTAAAAAAATGGAGTGATCTCAAATTAGTAACATAACACCTGAACACTCTAGAACAAAAAGTGTCCAGAAGTAATAGATGGGGGCTGAAATTAATAAAATAGAAAAGAAAAACAATTCAGAGAATCAATGAACCAAAAAGTTAGTTCTTTGAGAAATCAATAAAATTGAGAAACCCTTATCCAAATTAACTAAAAGGTGAAGAGAATCTAAATTAATAAGATTAGAAACAAAAAAGGAAAATATAACAGACATAGAAGAAATCCACAGAATCAAAACCTTCCAAGTTAGAAGATCTAAAAGAAATGGATAATTTTCTCAATACCAAAGTTAAATTAAGATCATATAAGCAATATAAATAGACATAGTGAAATAGAAGCAGTAATTAAATTCTACCAACCAAAAAAAAAAGGAAAAGAAGAAGAAAAAGTCCAGGGTCAGATGGTCTTAGATAACAACTCCACAAAACTTTCAAAGAAGAGTTACCCTGATACTTGTCAAATTATTCCACAAAACAGAAACAGAAGGAACATTTTCCATTTTTTTTAAATGAGGTCACAGTTACTTTGATACCTAAATTGCACAAAGAGCTAACAAAGAAAGAAAATTACTGACCAATTTCCCCTATGAAAACAGAAACAAAATTTTTCAATAAAATACTTGCAAACACAATCCAAGAACACATCAAAAAGTCATGCACCATGGTTAACTAAGCTTCATCCCAGAGATAAAGGGATGGTTCAACTTACGTAAATCATTCAGTATAATCCACCATATAAACAGACTGGAAGACAAAAAAAATAATAATAATAATAATAATAACCTTTTGATCATCTCATTAGGTGCAGAAATAGCCTTTGACAAAAATCCAACAGCCCTTCATGATTAAAGTCCTGGAGAGATTAGGGAATACAAGGGGCATAACAATGGGATAAGGCAATTTCCAGCAAGCGCATAGCCAGCATTAACTTAAGTGGGAAGAAACTCAAAGCATTTCCAGTAAAATCAGACAAGTCAAGAATGTTCACTCTTTCCATACCAATTTAATATAGTTCTTAAAGTATTGGCTAAAACTAAGACAACTGAAAGAGATCAAAGAAATACAAAAAGGAAGTCAAAGTATCATTATTTGCAGATGATATGATAGTGTACATAAGTGACCCCAAAAACTCCACCCAGAAACTCCTGCAGCTAATAAACACTTTCAGCAAAGAAGCAGCATATAAAATCAACACATAAAAAACAATAGTCTTCCTATAAATAAATGACAAACTGAGAAAGAAATCAGGGAAACAACACCTTTCACAATAGCCTAAAATAATATAAAAATACTTTGGGGTAATTTTAATCAAGCAAGTGAAAGATTTGCATAAAAAAAAAACCTTTAAGACATTGCAGAAAGAAATTGAAGATGATATGTGAAGATGGAGAGATTTCCCGAAATCATGGGTAGGCGGTGGAGGACCTAGGCAGAAAAACAAATACTATTGTTCTGTTAAAGAATGTAGCAATAAAATGACTCCTAAGGACATTCTGCTACAGTCACAGATCTATGCTCATTCATCAACAGAGAAGTCTCCTCCCTATAGCAGATGGGAGCAAATAAGGAGATCCACAGATGATATGCATAATGAGAAACACTTGGCCTAAGAAGGCGGTCTCCTCAAATCCCTGTCCTTGGAAGGCAGGGAACCCTATGGAAGAGGAGGCTGAAAGAATGTAAGCGCCAGAGGGGATGGAGGATCAGGGCTGACTCACATAGGAACTCACAGAGGGTATAGCAGCATGCACAAGACCTGCACAGGTCTACATCAAATGGGATCCTAGAGCTAAAAAGAGAAGTGGACACGAGCCCCCAACCCTAACCCAGAAGCTAGCTTTTTGTGGGAAATGTTCTTGTTTTATTCTTTTGGTGTTTTCAGAGGCCCACCACCCAGCTCTCAAATAAATCACACACGGAGTCTCATTACTTATGAATGTCCTGCCTTAGCTTGGCTTGTTGCTAGCCAGCTTTCCTTAAAGTAGCCAGTTTACCTTTTGCCTCTGGGCTTGTCCTATTCTCTTCCTTCTATAAATCTTTCTCTTTCTCTGTGGATTGTTGTGTAGCTGGATGACTGGGTGACTGGCCCCTGGCACCCTCCTCACCTTGCTCCTCCTTGTTTCTCCTTCTAGTTATTATCTCTGCCTGCCAGACCCACCTATCCTCGCGCCTGCCTCCACATTGGCCTTTCAGCTCCTTATTAGACCGTTGGGTGTTTTAGACAGGCACAGAATCACAGCTTCACAGAGTTAAACAAATGCAGCATCAACAAAAGTCACACAACTGAAAATAATCTTCCCCAACACTATCTCTAATGGATAGCCACTCTCAAATGAAAAATTACTTTTCTCCTAGGGTCTCTCACGGGGTAATCAAACAACTCTTAAGGATAGACCCCATGTCAAGGTGGCCAAAAGGAACTCAGTAGCATCTTAAGTCAAGGCTTCTCCTCCTCCTCCTCTCGTCTTCTTGTCTTTCTTTTTTCCTCTTCACCTTACAGTTCCTGTGTGTGTGTGTGTGTGTGTGTGTGTGTGTGTGCGCGTGCGTGCGTGCGTGCGTGCGTGCGTGTGTGTGTGTGTGTGTGTGTGTGCGCGCGCGTGTGTGCGCGTGTATCAATGGCTTCTGGATTTGTGTTTTTCTGGGATTCCTATGTGTGCAAATGTACATGATGTTTATATGATTTCTTGTGCTTTCCCTTTGGCTCTTTCTCTTGTTTGATTGGTTTGTCCTATTCCTATTCATTTACTGTATTTTATTTTATTATTATTTCTTAGACACCCATTTGCTATTTGCTTTCTGAGAGACAGTCAAGGTTGGAGTTGGATGGAAGGAGAAGTTGTAGGAACTGATAAGAGTAGGGGAGGGAAAGCCATAATCAGACTATATTGCACTTAAAAAAAAAAAAAACTATTTTCAATAAGAGAAAAAGAATGTTTTTTATCAAACATATAAAATATGTGATGATTTACAGAAAGAGTAGACCCTTTTAATTTGCACAATAAAGGAAGAAAGAAGGAGAAGGAGAAGAAAAAAGAGAAAGGAAGTGAGAAGGCAGAGGTCACTGCCCCCTCCCACCTGTCTCTTTGCACCTCTCTGTTCTGCCTTTTCAAAGCTTCAGGGCAAAGCTGCTGGTGAAAGATTACAGATGACAGACTCAGAACTCAACAGCAGCAAAAATCTATAGATAAAAGGTAAGTGCAATTTAAGGGTAATTTTAAACCCAAATTGCTTTGTCTTTTCCACAGACTCCCGAAAACATGAGAACATTCTGAAACTACTCAAAGGCTTTCAACTAAATGGAACGACACATGACGACATCATCTTGCTCAGAATATTAGGGAAATGTTTTTATGGAACAAACCTCTTACAGGTGCCGCCTGTGTGGGATAAACACCATGACTTGGTGTTGTCATGGGGAACTGCCCTATCTAGGGCCAACGGAGCCAGACTAGATACCTGCTTGATCCCACAATGCCTCTGCTGCTTCATGCTAAGGATTTTTAAAATAGTTGTAGGAACTGGTAAGAGTAGGGGAGGGAAAGCCATAATCAGACTATATTGCACTTAAAGAAAATATTTTCGATAAGAGAAAAAGAATGTTTTTCTTCTTCTTTCGATAAAAGAATGTGACTGCTAGGCAATGGTGGTGCACACCTTTAGTCCCAGCACTTGGGAGGCAGAGGTAGTTGGATCTCTGACTTTGAGGCCAGCCTAGTCTACAGAGCGAGTTCTAGGACAACCAGAGCTACACAGAGAAACCATGTCTAAAACAAAACCTACCAACAACAAAGTTGTGTCTCATGAGAGGCTCTTCTCAGGTTTAAATAGATAACAGTACAATGTGCTGTCTGACTCCTAGTCCCTATTCTCCTTCCCAGTACTATCTCAGATTGCCTTAACAGAATGTCAACCTTGTTATTTTGGGTGGAAACAATCTTATTCTTACCTCCAAATCTCAGCATCATTTGGCTCAAATCAAACTTCTAAACAATGAAAGGGCCCACAATCCTCATAAGCCGTGAAGAGAGGAACCATCAATCCAGAGGGTTAAAGAAACATCAGAAGAGACACTGCTGTCTCTAGACATGGGGCCATTTGGCTGCCATGAGGGGAGGGGATCACTTGAGGGACCCCAGTTAGAATTAAAATAATGGCATCAGTGCTGAAAGGAAGCATTTGATGGTTGCTGAACTCTCTAGATTCAGCCTCACACAGCTCAGATCTCCTGCAGAACATCTCATTTAATATGAAACGTAAATTGGCTGTTACTTAAGCAGCTTGGCCTACTCTTCTATCACCTGTGTCTAAGAAGCTTTACTTGATTTGTTTTTCTGGGGTGAGTAATTCTTTGCATTTCCTTCTCTGCACAATGGCCACATTCAAAGCATTCTCCACATTAACAGGATTAGCTATGAAGAATTGAAAGAAAATGAAAGCAAACCAACCTTCTGCTGCTTCCTGTCCTTAACTGTTTCAACCCCCCAGTTTCCAAGGTGCCTTCCAAAACTAACAAGATATGTGGATGGTTGAGGCCTTTGGGATAAGAGAAACATGGGGACTAAATGAAATGCATGAAACTCAGAGTTCAAAACATGTATTGTGTGTGTGTGTGTGTGTGTGTGTGTGTGTGTGTGTGTGTGTGTGTGTACAATGTATGTGTGGGACTACAGGTGTCTGTGTATGTGTAAAATGTGTGTGTGTGTGTGTGTCTGTGTGCATGTATAATGTGTGTATGTGTATAGTACATGTGTTCAGTAACTAGTCAGAAAAAGCCCAGAAATACATCTTACAACAATAAAGGTACTCATTTTGAGAAGGCCCCACTATAGATGTCTCTGGGAGTCACAATGAGCTACTAAAAGACGAGGCACATTGATCACACAGCAACTTGACTCACCCCCACATACACACTGGAATCACATAGAGCAGATGCCACCACACTGGCAGACCTGAAATGACACCTGGTACACCTGCTCAAACCACAACTACAACCATCTATGAAGCACCCAGATCCACCAAACACTGCGCGGGTACTCAGAGCACTCATGCGTGACCCTTCAGTCCTATTTATATAGGAGGAAACAGGTTCTGGAAACTTGCCCGAGGCTGGGCAGGTACCAAACAGCAGAACTAAGATTAGAGCCCTCACCTAATATGTAAAATATCCATTGGCAGTGAGACTCACATCACATGAGTATCAGTGGATGTGTTAAAGGTCATGTGATTACAAGACTCAAAAGACAAGAGCAATGATATTTCCAGAGTGGGAGGTGGTGTGATATAGAAGAGGGAGGAAGCAGAAATTTGTACAGCTCTGCCATGATCAAGCCAAATGACCTTAGGTAAGTGCCTTAGGGAAGTGTCCACTCAGTGAGTGCTGGTTTAGCGTCTTGTCTGTGTGTAGCTCTCAGTCACCACAGTGAGTGAACAGGCATCGGTCTCCTTGTGGCACTTCCAAACCCTTGAGGGTCTTAGAAACCAGAGACCATCTCATCTAATTCTCCCTTTGACACAGGAGGGGCTTGCCCAAAGTTACACAATGAGTAGCTCAGAGGCAGAGGACTGAAAGTCAGTTCTCGCCTGTATTTCTCCCATTTAGTTTTTGTCTGGATGACTGTCTAATGGTGAGAGCAGGGTGGACATGGAAACAGGAGGGATCAGGGTGGTGGGTGGAACGAGAGTGTATTGGGAAAGATGACTGGAACTGGAGGGCACTTAGGGGACAATGTGGAGACCAAATGCAGTGGAGACTTCCTGGAATCTATGATGACAACCTCAAGAAAACTGCTAGCAATGGGGATACAGAACCTGAACTGGCCATCTTCTGCAACCAGGCAAGGCTTCCAGTGGTAGGACTGGAGCATCATCCCAGCCATGAAAACTTTGATCTACAATTTGTCCTGCCTACAAGATGTGCTGGAGTAAAGGTGACACAGAACTTGTGGGAGTGGCCAACCAATGACTGGACCAATTTGAGGGTCATGACTAGAGGCAGAGCCCATGCCTGACACTGCCTGAATGGCCAAAAGCCAGAGGCTGGATAGCCCAGAGACCTAGGATAAAACCAAACAAGACTGGCCAAAACAAGTCAATGGAATGATTCCTAATGAACAAGCTGCAGACTAGTGAATTAATCCCAGCTCTTGCTTCTTGCTTCTAGAAGAAAATTTTGATGTGCTTAGCTGTTTTGAACACCCATGTTTGACCTCAGAGAGAGCTGTTAAAGAAGCATACTTTTCTTTTTTTCAGACAGTGAGGGCAGAAGGTAGGAACAAGGAGTAATTAACATCTTTTTAAAAACAGGGAACATCACACAGCAACCCTGCCTAGTGTGGCACTCACAGATCTGCCTGCCTCTGATTCCTTTGTGCTGGGATCAAAAGTGTAGATCACCATGCCTAGTTTTTAACTTGTTTATTAGACCAGGCTGGCCTCGAACTCCCAGAGATCCACCTGCCTCTGCCTCCTGAGTGCTGGGATTAAAGGCATGCACCAGCACTCTCCAGTTAACTTTTTCTTAATATACAGCTTGCATCTGACTGGAGACAAGTATACACTTTTGTTACCTTTGGAGGTTTTTGTTTGTCTTATAGTGCTGAAGATTAAACACAGAACCTCTCACACACTAAAAAGCATTCTACCACTGAGCCCTAGGTTTTTGTTGTTTTGTTTTGGTTTTTAAGCTATGCAAGCATTCTACCACGGGGCCAAATCCCTCGTTTTGGTTTGGTTTTGTTCTGTTTTTAAGACTGAGACAAAATCTTGGTAAATAATTCAGGCTAGCCTCAAACTTTCAACCCTCCAGTTTCAACCTCCCAAGTAGCTGGAATTACAGGCATGCATCACCACACCTGACTTACTATTTTTGAGTAGGAAATATATTCATGTTTCAGAGTTCAGGACAAATGTAACAGGGTTTGGGGTACAGATCAGTGGTAGAGTGTGTACCTAGAATGTGTAAAGCCCTGAGCTCAGTCACTAGCACCATGACAAAATTAAAACTAAATAATTTTAAAATGGAAACAAGAAAGTTTCTAAAATAAGTGGTGTCCTACTCTATACTGCAGGCTGAACACTAAGCCTCCCAGCAGCAATCACTTTTCTACGTACTTTGACAACTTGAAGTCTTAGATGTCATGTTAGCAGCTCAGGCTGCTCTAGCCTAATACTACAGGGTGGTGTTCTGCATGGTATAAATACAACTAAGCATTTATTTCTTGTGTTCTGAGGATAAAGTCTGAGGTCATAGTGAAGGTATCTATCAGGATTAGTATGGATGCTTTCTTTCTGAATCGGGATAGTGGGGAGGGAGGGAGATGGGGGGGCAGTGTCTCATGACTTAATTACCACCCACATTCTGATCCCATCGCACTAGGAATTAGGCTGTGAACTATGAATGTAGGGGAAAAGCAAAAATTCAGCCCTTAGCTCCCAGCACATCACACAGGCCATGTTTTCTCTCTTAAGCTTCTTTGCTCAGCCAATTGCTTACTGATGATCATCTAAGTAGCTTCTCACCTTTGATCAAGTAAACAATGCTAAAAATTACACTTTTTTGAGACAGGGCACCATGTAGCCCAGGCTGGCCTGGAACTCACTGCATAGCCGAGGTTGACCTTGACTTTGATCCTCCTGCCTCCAGCTCCCAAGTGCTGGGTTTATACACATATACCACCACATCCCAATTCTGCAATGCTAAGCATTAAATCCAGGGCTGCGTGAATGCTAGGTAGGTACTGTGCTAACTCAGCTATGTCTCTAGCTCCAAAATAACCTTTGGGGTTGTTCCTTCAAAGGTATTCTTCTACTCAAGAACCTCGAGCCGAATCAGGTTTTATTCAAACCAAGGCAAAAACTCCTTCCTCTACTCATCCCAGTGGAATCTGCCCCCTCACTTTACCCTTCATCTCTGACCCCATCTTTACTTCCAGCCCCTGCTATCTCCACTGGGTAACAAGATTCCCATGCTGGTCCCCAGAGCCCAGCTCCCAACTGTGTCTGCAGTTTACTTCCTCATCATTCCAGCTCTTCTACCCAGTGGCTAACCCATACTTTAAACAGACACATTCCAGGGCCGCTATCCCACTGCACACCATGTTTATACAGTGTTGATCATCTTCTAGCAGACTATCTGAACTGCATACTCCTTATATTTGTTTTTATCCTCTTGTCTCCACTACAATGGAACCTCCATGCAGGTCAGGATTTGTATTTGATTTGTGCACAGATGGGTCTCCAGCTCCTAGACTATAGTAATTAGCACATAGTAGACACTAAATAAGTACTGGCTGAGCGTGATTGAATCTCATATGTATGTAAATGTATTGTATTATGTACATTGTTTTGACAATCAAAGTAAATTAAGAAAGTAAGACCTCTTGCATCTGGAGAGGGAGCAGCAGCAGCAGCACAGTTACAGCTATAGCCAATGCCTTTCAAAGCAAGATCTTTGCAGGTAACCACCGTGCAGACTTGTAACACACATATATACAAGGCTCTTTTGATAGCGAGTGACACCACTTCAGATAGCTTCTTGCTCAGTCAGCGGCTAGGATCTCTTTCAGACATGACAATGCGATTACAGAGAACAGGCTTGACCAGCATCTAAGCAGTCCTTACTGGCCATCCTCAACTCTACTAGTATGGTCATTGAGCTGCCTGGATAATTGTCAATGTCAGCATACATCAGGCCCCCAAGGTCCATTTACTGTGATCCTCTACAACACCTGTCAGAAGCTCATAAGTCAGAGTTCCATCTTAAATGATGTATCCTCCTGGACAGCTGGTGGTTAACCCGCCACTGATCTGGAGCAGGCCATTTGTGTCTCCTCTGTGAATTTGGACTTGGGAAATAAAAACAAAGAGTCAGGACTGTGTTCCTCTGCAGGTGGTTGAGTAGATTTTCACCTGCTTTTAAAAGATGGCAGCCCGAGGAGTGTTGCCACTTCCGGGTCTAATCACTCTAGCATCCAGTTGCAACAAGGGCTGTAAATTGAGGCTTAGTCCCTCTCTGAGCATGGGCCATGGCCACTACTCCATACAGTCACCATTTCTTCATGGTTCAAGGGGCGGGTGCTTGTGCCAGGTTCTCCCAAAAGCACAGGGACACCAAAAACATGTATGTTTGAAAAGAAATAGCTGTCTCAACAAAAATACTGAATTAGTCTAAATGAGAAAACTGAGCTTTGGGTTTCCTCCAATTAAATATATAGTTTTTATTTCTAAGTGGAGCACCACAATCCTTCCATATTTAAACATTCTCATCTAATCCCATAAATATGGAGGCTTCTGACCTCCTCCCTCTAATTAATTGCTCAAAAAATATCCTAAAAACCTTGGCTTCCTTATTTAAAAGGGAATAATTGCTCAGATCCAGAGCTCATATTTACACATAAGGGAACACAAAAGTAAAGTAAGTGTGTAAATGGTGAGCTTTACGAATTGTTTTTAATACTATCCATCAACACTTCACACACTTAGTCACAAGCTAGAAACTTTATGGACTACAAGGCTGCCCTTAAAGTAAATGTAGTAGGTAGACTATGTGTTAAATTAAGCCATCTCCAGAATTTATTTCTATGTGAAAAAAAAAGCAACAGGAAAAGTCATATGCACAAGGCTCCCATGTAAGTTTGTTCAAAGAAATCTGTATGCACATATGCTGATTTATACATGGAATTTTTCCAGAAGGATAAATAAAAAACCATTCCTAGTGGTTGTCTCCAGGGATTAGAGTGGGCAACCTGAGCTCAAGGCAGGAAACTTAATTTCTTTCTATGCTCACTGTGCTGTATTTTATCACTGTGAACAGAACTTGTATTTGACCACATTTATTTACCATGATATTATCAAAATATTAGTGACAGAAGATAATGGAAGACCAATTAGAATCCATTAACTCCCTGAAGGCTGATGAGCATCTACTATGTATGTATCCTAGCCATGCAGAGATGCCTGAGACTGGCTCCTTTATCCAGGGTTAGGGTACCACAGTTAGCCATCTCACACCCCAGGAAGAAGAAGAATAGATTTAAAGTGTCCCAAGGACCCACCACTTCCTTGATGGTGATTAAAGGAAAATTGGGTCACAAAAATAGTCTAACAATCTCAGCCCCAATTGAGATACCATAAAGCATAGCTGTGAACTAAAAGAAGTTATCAAGGATACAGACATAAAATATGTATATATGCATATATATGAATATTTAAGAACAAACGAGTTCCATATGTGCAAAGTAATCTCAAATTGTTCATTTAAAAAAGTCTGTGAGTATGAAGAAAGGATGAGGAGGAGTGGGAAGGGGAGGTGGAGAGTTAGGGAAGGGGAAAAGAAAGAACACAAATGTTGAAAAACTTCCAGTTGGTGAATCTGGCTAAAAGGTATAAAGAAGCAGTCATTCCTGGTGACTCAGTGGTAAAGTGTAGTGAGTGCAAGGTGCTGCTTCTGAACCTTTGTAAAAGAATAAACAGAAGAGGACAAGGAAGAAAGGGAGTGAGGAGGAAGAAGAAACAAAATTACAGAAAGCAACATGGTTTTGGAGAGGTCACAAATGCGGTCCCAGGATTGAGTGCTCAACCCCAGGCAGAACATTTAGAACACCCTCTCTATGCTCATCCAATGTTACATGAGAAGGGAAAGAAACAATGTAACAGCCATAAGATAAGGAAAGGGGCAGCAAAACCCTACATACTCTGGATGTGATATATGGTCATAGCAATCATGACCTCATAGCAGCCATGGTGGGCTGCATAAGACTGGAGACCTCTCAACAGCTAGCTGCAGTGAGAGCGGGTGCAGCAGCCACACCCTTCCTTGATGAACTTCTAATGGATTCTGGGAGATGGGGAGTCATTCTTTTCAGATGTGTACCTACTGGTGAGCCCAGAAGGCTCTACTGAATAGCTCCATTCCCATGATTATTGAAATGGCCTTGGTTAGACTCAGCATGTCACAAAACGAAACTAAGCTGGTACACGCCTTTGATCCCAGCACTCAGGAGGCAGAGGAAGATAAATCTCTGTGAGTTTGAGGCCAGCTTGGTCTACAAAGTGAGTTCCAGGACAGCCAGGGCTGTTAAACAAAGAAACCCTATCTCAAAAAAAAAAAACAAAAAAAACAAAAAAAAAAAAAACAAAAGAAAGGCAAACAAGAGAAAGGGACAGGGACATTGATGGGTGGGATGGGTGGAATGGAGATAAGAGAGGGTGGAGGTGAGGGTGATCTGGATGCATTATGTACATGTGTGAAAGATGTACAATTATGTACATTGTCAAAGAACAATGTAATTCGTTTTTTAAAGGGGGAATCCACATTGGACAAGATTCCTGAGAATCACCTGGGGATTAGGGTACAGTGCTGTTCCAATGCCACCACTCCACCCTAGAGAAATCGGCTCAGTCTCAGGGCTGAAGTCTGCATATGAGTGTTAAATAAGCATCTTGAAAGACCCATCCAGGCCCAAAAAAGCCAAATGTCCCCCTCTTGCAACAGGGTCTCACAGGTTCAGTGCCTGTGGTAAATTGAATCTAAATTGGCTGCCATAAACTCAGGGAGTGGCCTTATTGGAAGAAGTGTGTCACTGTGAGGCTTTGAGGTCTCCTATGCTCAAGCTATGCCCAGTATCACAATTCACTTTCTGTTGCCTGTGGATCAAGATGTAGAACTCTCGGCTCCTTCTCTAGCACCATGTCTGCCTGCACAACATCATATCTCACCATGATGATAGCGGTCTAAACCTCTGAAACTGTAAGTCAGCCCCAGTTAAATGTTTTCTTTTGTAAGAGCTGTTGCGGTCATGGTGTCTCTTCACAGCAATAGAAACCCTAACTAAGACAGTATGCTTGGCACTTCTTAGATGAACATTCTCTGCAATGAGACCCCAAACCTGAATGCCAGATACCATCACTGCTCCTACAAATTCACTGTTTTGTGGCCAAGTGCCTAATCCAACATCAATGACTGACAAGCTTTATCCTCTGATACTCTTAAGGAAGCCACTATATCCAGGACAGAATTCACCTTTAAAGGGAGGATTAAAAAAAAGTCCTGTTGTTAACTCATCTAATGTGCATCCTTAATAAAGGTCCCCATAGCAAAGACATTTTAAAAAACATATGCATTTTTTTCCAAAATAAAAATGAATATTGACCCCTGGAAATGGTAGGTAACTAGAGGGTTTTACCCATTCTCATCAGTCCTGGCAAAGCAGAGGCTTTGAAGCTCTGTGTAAAATAAAGGATGGTGTTTTCTCCCAAGGATGCTAGGAATAGAACAGGGTCCTCTGTAGGAGCAGAAGGAACTCTTAACCACAGAGGAGGCATCTATCTTTTTAATATTTACTTTGTATTCATGTATAGGTCAAAGGTGTTGTCAATGAAGGCCAGAGGTGTAAGATCCCCTGAAGCTGGGGATACAGGCAGTTGTGGGCTGTCCCATACACCTGGCTCAAAACTTTTGGTAGAGCCATGTGTATGCATTCTTAACTGCACTGCCAACTCTCCAGCCCTTTCTTTCTCTTCTATACAAGTAAGTCTCTCTCTCTCTCTCTCTCTCTCTCTCTCCCTCTCTCTCTCTCTCTCTCTCTCCCTCCCTCCCTCCCTCCCTCCCTCCCTCCCTCCCTCCTCTCTCTCTCTCTCTCTCTCTCTCTCTCTCTCTCTCTCTCTCTCTCTCTCTCTCTCTCTCTGATGCATCTCTCAGATATATCCTTTCTAATTGGGACAAATTCGATCTGCATACCTTTACAAAAGAAAAGGCTTGGGGCTGGAGAGATGGCTCAGCATCTAAGAGCTCTGGCTGCTCTTACAGAGAACCCAGGTTCTGTTTTCAGTGCCCACATTACAGATGCCTGTAATTCCAGTTCCAAGGGATTCATCACCCTCCTCTGGTCACCTCGGGCACCGCACATGTGTGATATACATATACACAAACAGCTATACACATAAAATAACGATAACTTTTGAAATGAAAGAAATAACTTGATCTTGGAAGAAAGAGTGTGGGGTGTGTGTGTGTGTGTGTGTGTGTGTGTGTGTGTGTGTGTGTGTGTGTGTGTGTAATAACTGGACAAATGGCCTAAAGACCAGGATTATTTGAATGATATAACACAGCAACTTAAGTCAGATGCTAGAGTAAAATAACCAATAATTGCTAATTTAAGCCACCTTCCAGCTACATGAATTTTGTAAGATACAAAAAGGAGAAAAAAAAAAAAGGTCTGGTATGTCCTATTGCAGGTTTTATGGCTTTAAAAGAAAAACTCAACTTTGTAAAAGAAAGTAAAACAGAAACCAGCAAGTATGAAAAGGTTACGGGCATAGAAATGTATTTCTGGTAAAATGAAAACGATTTTGAATAAAGGGGGATTATATGGTAAAATACAGTTTTACTCTACAATTAAGGAAGGGACTGTTTCAAAATGGAAACAGGAGGAAAGTAGGACAGAGCCAGGAGGTTACAACTTAGAGATTGTATGGCCATGACTAAATTGGCTATAATTCAAAATTATTAAAATTTTCTAAGGTCAGAATCCATGCAGCTATGCAGAACTGGGACCCAATTGCCTGTCTAAAAACATACAGTTTCCTTAAAATGTTGACCTATTCTTTGTAAGAGCAAAAGCTGGCTTAGAAAAGGGGGATATTACAGCTAAACACTGAGCTGAACTCCTGGGGTGCAGCTGCAGAGAGGGAGGAGTGATGAGCAAAGGGGTCAAGACCAAGCTGAAGAAACCCACAGAAACTGCTTACCTGAACAAGGGGGAGCTCATGAACTCCAGTCTAATAGCTGGGAAACCAGCACAGGAGTGACCCAGATTCCCTGAATATGGGCGTTAGTTAGGAGGACTGGGCGGTCTATGGGGCCTCTGGTAGTAGATTAATATTTATCTCTAGTATGTGAATAGACTTTGGGAGCCCATTCCTCAGCCTAGACACATGGGGGAGGAACCTAGGCCCTGCTCCAAATGATATGACAGACTTTGAAGACTCCCCATGGAAGTCTGCTCCCTGGGGAGCACCAAGGGGATGGGATAAGGGTTTGTGGGGGAAACAGGGGAGGATGGGAGGGTGCAGGAACTGGGATTGACATGTAAAATGAGCTTGTTTCAATTTTTAAATTTAAAAGTTATCAAAAATAAAGAAAAAGGGGTATATTACATTTTATCAAGATAATTTCAAATATTATCTACTGGGTTTGTAGGTCTCTAACTACTTAGGAAACAGTCCTAATAGGCCAGCGGTTCTCAAACACCAGAGTGCTGCTCCCCTTTAATACAGTTCCTCATGTTGTGGAGACCCAACCATAAAATTATTTTGTTGCTACTGCATAACTGTAATTTTGCTATTATGAATCATAAAGTAAATATTTTTGGAGATAGAGGTTTTCCAAGGGGCTGATGACCCACTGGTTGAGAACCACTGTAATAGTCAGGTTTATTTAAAAACCTGTTTGTTTTGTTGAACTTTATCTGAGTATTACACAGTTACTTTTAAGCCACTGCTTGTGCTTCAAAACTAGTTTTTCGCAGCATAGCAGCTCCTGTAACCTTAGTACTTAGAAAGTAAAGACAAGATCAGTAGTTCAAGGCCATCCTCCCCTATATAGCTGAGACATGAGACAATGCCTGAAAAGACAAGATCAAACAAACATAAAAACTAGTCTAATTGACCTAAGTCTTTACCAGCCACACTTGAAGGCTAAAGGGGTTAAAAGAAGACAGCCATTGTTTTGTACCCCTACCCCTTGTGAGCCATGCCCCTTGGAAGACTGGACCCCATTAAATGGATCTTTAAACTTGGGTAAGTCTTAATTCTTCTCAATCAGAAGAGCCATGGACCTCTGACTAGTTTGGGCTCTTAACATATGTACTTTCTTTGAAGAGGAGAGTCAGTGCAGAGGCAAGTACCCTCAGTGTACCCAAGCGTGCCCAGGGTCAGTGAGACTATGACCCACCTCAGCAGATAGCAAAGCTGGAACAGCAAAAACTAAAAGTCAATAAGGGACCTTTCCCACATCACTATAAGTAACCCTTGGGGAGCCTCAATTGACCTTAACCAAAAAAAAAGTTACTTTGTCAAGAAGTAGAAAAAGTCTGTTTTTAAGAGGAAAAAATAGCTATTCAGTTCTCACAAGTGTCCTCATAAACCCCAAAGCATTGGTTACTAACATGCCAGGTAGGACAATCACAACCTCCCCAGCTACAGTAAGACTGAAGGATTCTCACAATTTTCCTCACTGTTAACAATTTGTCTTTCAGCCTCACCACTAATCAGTGATCTCTTTATGATGGGATGTTTAACTCCCTGCAAATAACCCTTTGATGTCCCAATGTTGGCCAAGAAGTTCGGCACAGACTAGTGAGCAGTGAACCCTGTATACCCAGTAGTTCTGGTCCTCTACACACATTTTCCTTCCAATGCCCAGCCATCGCTGCCCTACATATTAAAGATGCTTTGTTTATCCCCAGGAACATCTGGGCCTCCATTCATCTTTGTCTTTGGATGAACCATGTGCAAGGTCAGAATAGGAAATTGAACTAGAGTCTTCTTTGCCAGATTTGGGACTCAGCTTCCACACTTTTTGGACAGGCTCTAGGTAGAGACCTAAATGACTTGACTTTAGATAATGGAATGGTCTAATAATATGTGGATGATCTTCTTATATATCTGGCCTCCTTCCTTAAACAAATCCTCAAACCACCTAATGCTGTCTTTAGATTCCCTAGCTGACAGAAGGTATGGCAAAATCCAAAGGTCCAATTAGTATCCCTAAAGGTATTAGAATTCATCTTAATGCCAGGGCATAAGGCTCTTTAGCTGACTGTATCCAAGCCATCCAGGCCCTTGCAATTCTTAATATTTAGAAAATAACCCAGGGCCTTTGGAGGACTAATGGGTTACTGTCAGCTTCCGAGTTCAGACTAAACTTCTGTATTGGTCCTTAAAGGGGAATAATGACAACAAAAATAACAAAATCTTGTAATAAGGCAAAAGCTTCTCTTTTCAAAATCTCACTTGCAGTATTATTATAACTTGATGAGCTTTTATATTAAATATCAGTGAAAAGCCCTGAGAATTCTCACCAACACCTTGGATCATAACCATCTGCCTGTGGGACATTTATCAAAACTGTTTGACCAGCAATGACCAGAATACATTAGGCCCTATTGTACCTCACCTCTAACCTCAGGAGCATAAAACTATATGGCTTCAGATATTGTCATGGCCACTCAGGAGTTATTGCGGTTGTGCTATTGTTATCAAGGCTGTGTATATATAATCCCGCCACCAGTGCCATGTCTGCCTTAAGTGATTTACAAAATCAAAGTTAAAACATGCCAGATGCCAACCAGCTCTTCTTGATAACAGCTTTTGGATTGGATCTCTGGGCTTTCATAGCAGAAATGGGTTATGCCTGTTATAATCTGAGAAGTGGTTCTATTAGTCCTGATCCTCTGCGCTTAGCTCTTCTCTTAACTTTATCTCCTTTTATTTACAGTCATTCCACCTTTAAAATGGTGCTACATCAGTCCAATTTCATATATCTGGGTCCCTTGATCATTTGCTTAGGTCTGAAAGTTAGCAAGACCACTTTATGATCTAAACCCTATTCTATACCCTATTTCAACCACAAGTAGTCAGATCAACTCAAAGGATTTTAGGGTCTCAACTCTCGAAGAGAATTGTTACATAGCTAGCTGGAAGTAAGCAGACTTGGATTGTCTTTAGGGGTGAACCTATTTCTCATAATAATCAGCAAATTTTAAAGCAGCGGTTCTCAACCTTCCTAAAGCTGCAACCCTTTAATACAGTTCCTCGTGTTGTGATGACCCACCCAACCATAAAACTATTTTTGTTGCTGCTTCATAACTGTAACTTCGCTACTATTATGAATCAGAATCTAAATATCTGTGTTTTCCATTGGTCTTAGATCTCTGTGAAAAGGTCATTGACCCCTCTCCCCAAGAGATCTACACCCACAGGTTGAGAAACACTACTTTAAAGCCAAGAACTACAACTATAAGACTAATTATTGGTTATTAGAATGGGATCTGAGTCATATCTCTCACCCTAGAAATGATATTCTGACTGCCTAGGAGGTCAATAATAAATAATATCTACACCTGTAATATCTCTACTTGTAAGGTCTAATGAAGGCCTTTCTCTAAAGAACAAGGTATATGATATCATCCCCTTCCTGTAAAATCAACCAAATAGGTCTATCAATTACATGGACAGAAAAAAATATACCTCCTGAAAAATTGTGTGTCCCAGAAATTTTCAAAGGAGTGTAAGGCCTGCATGGAAATGCTCATCAATGTTACAGTCTCTCTGGCCTTGAGCCACTCTTACCTTTGAACTAGCCATATTAACTGTGATAATGCTACCTGCCTTCTACACACAAACATACACACATACAGAGAGGAGAGGGAGAGAGAGAGATCACTGAACAAAAGTTGTTGACAATATAATATAGATCTTTATATAATATTAAAAAGCAAAATGATAGTCAGGCGGTCGTAGTGCACACCTTTAATCCCAGCACTCAGGAGGCAGAGGCAGAGGCAGAGGCAGGTGGATTGCAGTGAGTTTGAGGCCAGCCTGGTGTACAGAGCAAGTGCCAGGACAGGTTCCAAAGCTACACAGAAAAACCTTGTCTCAAAAAAAAAAACAAAACAAATCAAAAAAAAAAAAAAAAAAAAAAACAGCAAAATGACGGCAATGATAATAATGACCACAGGAGGGAAGAATGAGAGTAGACTGTAAGTTTCTTAAGCTACACATAAAATGATGTAATTTCATTCAAAAGTACACTTAAAGAAATATATTATAAATGCAAAGTAACCATTAAAATTTACAGCTAAGGAGACAGCAAGTCACATTTCAATAACACTCAGCTCAGGTGGGTGAGATGACTCAGCAGTAAAATACTTGCCTCTGAAGCCTGGTGGCCTGAGTTTGATTCCTGAGACTGGCATGAAGGTGGAAGGAGAGAACTAACTTTACAAAGGTGTCCTCTGACCTCCTTACATATGCTGTGGCACAAATATACACACACACACACACACACACTAATAAATATAAATTAGTTGTCTTAGTTAGGGTTTCTATTGCTCTGAAGAAATACCATGACCACAGCAACTCTTACAAAGGAAAACATTTCATTGAAGCTGGCTTACAGTTCCATATGTTTAGTCCATTATCATCATGGTGGGAAGCATGACAGTGTACAGGGAGATATTTAGCTGGAGGAGCTGAGGTTACTGCATTGGATCTGAAAGCAGTAGAAAGAGACAGCCACACTGGGTGTGGCTTAAGCATCTTAGACTCAACCCCCCCCCCAGTGACACACTTCCTCCAACAAGGCCACACCTCCTAATAGTGCCACTTCCTATGGGCCCATGGGGCCATTTTTATTCAAACCACCACACTGCTCAACTCAAAATAAGACGAAGAAAAGAGTAACCTGAATACATGGGGAAATAGAAGAGCAGCAAGATGGATATACTCTAACCACATCAGTGATCAAGCTGTGGAAAGGTTACAATTATGTTTTTCTGAAGATACACTAGCATTTAGTTTATTCTATCTGTATTGACTTGATCACTGACAATATATATGCATCTTTTTTCCTGAATTCCTGAGAACACAATGTAGGCACTACAGGATTTCACACTTTCTTAAGCAAGAATACCCTCTTATATAACCAGCCACGTTCCCATGTTCAGGGAGTTTTCCAGTGACTCAGACCTCTTTTCCAAAAAGCAGTCTTCTTAAGTTCCACACCTGCCCCAAGAGTATTCTCTAAACCATTCCAGTGGTCATGTCAGAGAAACAGCAGGTGGCAATCAACTTCAGGGGATCAACCTACCAGCATGCAAGGAACTGATGGAGGACTCTCAGATAGGAAAAGCCGCAAGGGCTTTGGCTCTAGAATGTCTCTTGGTGCTGCTATGTCTTTACATGTTTTCCCCTGTCATTTTTCTCTGGTGTCTGGCATGGTGTGAATGGGTATGGGGAGATCCCCATACAACTTGGGTTTTACCTGTAATATGTAAAATGTTTATCCATGTAATGGATACAGAAAATACACTGAATTTTTAGTTGTATTCATTGTAATTATTCACTTGAAAAATAGAATGGAACCACATTATAATTTTTATCCTGCTTGAAAGATTTTGCTGAGGTATATAAGCTGTAAGGGGAAAAAATAAAGTTATTTAGAAGGAAAACATC
Source organism: Cricetiscus sungorus (assembly GCA_030556225.1). Lineage (NCBI taxonomy): Eukaryota > Metazoa > Chordata > Mammalia > Rodentia > Cricetidae > Cricetiscus > Cricetiscus sungorus. Next base: position 24,629,393 of record JANBXA010000069.1, read on the forward strand.
AAGATAGACAAAAAAAAAAAAAAAAAACCCAGAACAGAAAAGAATAGAGTAGAACATTAGTAACAGAAAGAATAATAAAATGAAGACCTAAGCTTTGGCCCTTAGAAAAGTTCTCATGTCTGTCTTTCTGTCTGTCCAGTAGTTTGCCTGCTCTGCATCTCCTCTTCAGATTCCATGACCTGCTGAAGGCTTGCCATTCTTCAGCACTCTAGATATCCCAATGTGTTAGAGGTGTAGAGGTGTGTGTGTGTGTGTGTGTGTGTGTGTGTGTGTGTGTGTGTGTGTGTGTGTGAGCCTTTTTCACCAGTCTCAGAGAGTTAAGTTTTACTCCCTCAGACAGAAATTAATTAAGTGATTAGTCTGCCAACTCCATTGGGTACCCCCGTCCCTGAGCTTCTGGAAACTGGTCCAAGGCAGCTATAAAAACACTTCTTTCCCATCCCAGGGTTCAGTCTGCAACTGCACCCTGTGTTTAATATCGGCCCTTTAATGTGAGATTCATTCTCAGTCTGTCTTTCTCTTTTAGGAGTGTGACACTTTTTTAAAGAGCAAGCAAAAAGAGGAGGAGGAGGAAAGAAGGCAGGGAGAGAGAAGGAGTGATGGGGGCAGGGAGAAAGATGGGTGTAGTGGTGCACACCTCTTTCCTAGCCTGTTTACTGTTTAAATGCTGTTGGGCATACACTGTACACTATTTGAAAAAAGAGGAAAGGAATTGTTGTGGTCTGAACGTGAAATGTCTCCCTAAGCATGTGTTCCAACACTTGTCCTCTAGCTGGTAGTGACACTTGGGAAGGATGTGAAACCTTTAGAAGGTGGAGTCTCCCTGGAGGAAGTAGGCGGGCCTTGAGGTGGTATAGCCTAGTCCCACTTCCTGTTTACTCTCTGCTTCCTGACTGTGTGTACAATGTTATCAGCTGGCTACCTCTTCTGCTTCCCCAGAATGATTGACTATGCTCCCTCAAACTGTGACCAAAAATAGCCCTTCCTCCCTTAGTGTTTCTTGGTGCTGCAGTGAGAAAAGCCAACTAATGCAGAAGCCGAGGAAGAGAGAGAAGGAATACACTCTGGATAGAAAAAATTCCTGGTAATTTCACTGATGTCCCTTGAGAACTTTCTAGAAGCTGAGTGCCTTCTAAGTGCTATGTACCAAGGAGTTTAGGGGACAGACAGACTCTTCAGGAAGTCACTCACTGGCTTTCTCCAACCCCAGACTCTCCATCCATGAAATGAGGAAGGTCTAACATTGTATGAATATAGCAACAGCATCTCAGTCCCAGGAAGCTGGAAGGAAGGGGAGGGAGGAAGGGGAGGGAGGAAGGGAGGGAGGGAGGGAGGGAGGGAGGAAGGGAGGGAGGGAGGGAGGGAGGGAGGGAGGGAGGGAGGGGGCAGGAAGGAGGGAGGGCAGGAGGAGAGAAAGGTATACTAGTACACACCTCTAATCCAAGCCCTTGGGAAGCAAAGGCAGGTGGATCACCAGTTCCAGGCCAACCTAGGCTGTATAGAGAGACATAGGAGAGACCTTGGTTTTTCCACCTGAGCACACCACCTGGATTAAGAAAACAGCAGACTTGACCCTGGAGAAGAATTCTACTGACTGCCAAGTACTTGTGCAGAGACCTAGCTCCCCCACTCTTGGTTTCATGAGATACCCCACAGCCTAAAAGAATCTTCTTGGTCTTGGAGAGGTGCCACACTTGTTCAAGGAATCCCCAATGCAAGACCCTTCCTGAGAAGCAGAAGTTAAAAACATGATTCACCCTCCTACCAGCTTTGTAAATGAATAGTTCAGCACTTGATTCTGTGAGTGAGGGCCTGCATGCATGCCATGTGTGCATTCATGCAAAGAGGCCCCTCGAGGATTCCTTTTAAGCTGGTAACAACAGCTACAGCCAATACTTCCTGTCTATGTTGCAGACTGTAGCGGTGGCATCTGTGTCAGACTAGCACTAATCCATCCCCCGACCCTGCCCCAGACTGCGACACAGTCTAAACCAAACATTCCTGTTCCTGTGCTCTTGTCTCCTCCTTTGGCAATACTCTACACACCAGCCTTGCTCTCAGGAAATTCCTCTCTGCCTTAGTCAGCTAGAGTCACTTTCTGTTGCCTAATATTAAAAACTTTCTATCCTGGTAGTGGAGGTACACACCTTTAATCCTAGCACTTGGGAGGCAGAGGCAGGCAGATCTCTAGTTCAAGGCCGTCCTGGTCTACAGAGTGAGTTCCAGGACCACAGGACTATTATGTAGAGAACCCCTGTCTTGGAAAGAAAGAAAGAAAGAAAGAAAGAAAGAAAGAAAGAAAGAAAGAAAGAAAGAAAGAAAGAGAAAGAAAAGAGAGAAAAGAAAAACTAAAAGAACTGTGGGCTGGGGATGCCAGCCACTCAGTTGATAGAGTACTTGCCTAGCATGCATAACGCTGTAGCTTCCCACCCTAGCACTGCATAATTCAGGCATGGTGACACATCCTGGCCATCCTACCCCATTGGAGGTAGAGGTAGAAAGCTCGGAAATTCAAGGTCACCCTTGGGAAGATAGCAAATTCAAGGTCAGCCTAGGCTACATGAAAACCTATTGGAAGGAAGGAAGGAAGGAAGGAAGGAAGGAAGGAAGGAAGGAAGGAAGGAAGGGAATTTATAGTATGCCTATAATTCCAGTATTAAAGAAGTGAAGACAGAATTGGGGGCGTTCAAAGCCAGCCTCAGCTATATAGCAAGTTCAAGGCCAGCCTTGGCTCCAATAAGACCCTGTCTTAAAAAAAAAAAAAAAAAAAAAAAAAAAATTTACATCACTTGAGGAACCTTCACTTTTCCAGAGAAGTGATCTATAGCTCATGACTTGTCAAAAGGATCCAAGATCTATCTGTAACAAACTCAGAGCTCATTTTTTTATTTAAAAGCCACCAGAAAGGTTGACTCTTTCACTTAAAATGAAGAAAGACTAGAAACATTCACCATCTATCCCCAGGCCACAGCAGAGATGAGATGTAAGTCCAAAGCCACAGCCTAAAAATCAGAGCACTCTGTGCTTCAGGGAGCACCTAGACTGTCCACCCAAAGGATGTTTCCACTGGGAGACTTCCACCTGGTTGGGAGCATGCCTGCATTGCAGCCCACTCACAAGAAGTTTTGGAGCAGGAGCAGCACCGCTGCCTTCCAGGGACCACCTAGCTCGGCCCACCTGGGTTAGGAAAAGCCTGCCTTTATGAGGAGATGGACCCAAGGACCACCAGGGCAAGCACACATCATCTTTTGTTTCTCCCACTCTTGCCTACCCAGCTGCACCACCCCCAAACACACGCAGAGACACACACCTGCATATAGGAAGCAGACACTCTGGACACCTGTGAGCTAGAAAACCACAGCTGCTCAGCCAGCGCTTAAAAACAAGTTTTTCAATGTTTTGGGGGGGTTGTAGTTCGGTTGGTGGAGTGTGTGGCTAGCACACACAACTGTCAGCTTCAGATAAACCAGTCGTGGAGGCATGCCTGTAAACCGGCTCCTCAGGATATAAAGACAGGGGACACAAGTCCAAAATCACCCTCCGTAATATATCAAGTTTACAGGCCAGCCTGTGATATACAAGACCCTCCCTAAAATTTAAATAAATACTGGGACTGGTAAGACAGCTCAGCTGGTCAAGGCACTTGACTCTTCATTTTAGGGGTGAGATAAAGAAACCCAGAGAGGGCAGGTGCACAGAAAAGACCAAATACTCCAAGTCTGGGGAGCCAGTTATCTCCATGATTGATGGATTTTATGCACAGCATATGGAAAACTGTTTGAGGTCGTACAAGCTTTAAACAGTGTCAGTTGACACAGTGGGAAAAACTATCCCTGTTCATCCTGCTGGCTACTTTGAAGACAAGCAGGGCTCCATACTGGCATGTATCTAATGCAGATGAATCTTTCCCAGACAAAGCTTTATTGAGAAAGAAACCAGGGTCAGCCCTTAACAAGGGGGAGCTCATGGACCACCAGACTGATAGCTGGGAAACCAGCATTGAACCAAGTCAGACCCCCTGAACATGGGTCTCAGTTAGAAGGCCTGGGCAGTCTAAGGGACCTCTGACAGTGGAACCAGGATGTATCCCTGGTTCATGAAAGGATTTGGGGGGCACATTCCCCATGGAGGGATATCCCTTAACCTAGAGGCAGGAAAGAGGGCCTAGTCCCTACTCCAAATGACTTGACAGATTTTGATGATCCCTCCTGAAAGGCATCACCCTACATGTAGAGTGGGGGGATGAAATGGGAGGATGGGGGGCATGAGAGGGAGAGAGGGAGGGAGAGGGAACTGGGATAAATATGTAAAATAAGAAAAAAAATTAAAAATAAAAAAATTAAAAACAACACCCGTACACACACACACACACACACACACACACACACACACACACAAGAAACAAAAAACAAGGGTCAGCAAGAATCCAATGACAGTGTGTGTTACCCTCTAATTATATCAAGTGTTGTGAATCTTATGTCTATGCATCATTTAGACATTAAAAGTTTCCGTTCAAACATGCTATTTTAGGTTAAACAAAAGCTGAGTCTATTTAACGAAAATTATTAAGTGAATACTGATCACCGCCTATCACAACCTTTAAAATAAAGCTATGCCAATGAGAGTGAAATGAATTAGTTCATAATCACCTTGCAAACAAATGACTTAGAAACAGTTAAACTGTCAAGCACATGACTGAACTCATGGTCGGTACCATGTGACTAGAAATCTATCACACTAACTTGGGGGTCATCTCTTTGCTCTGTGACTTCCTCTCATCACTTCCCTCTTCACTCCTTTACCACTCAGGGGACCTCCAAGTCCTCTGAGGCCTCTTGTCACTTACAAGAATCAGGAACGGAGCTTTTTGCTGGGCTGGAAGAGAGGTATACTGCCCCCTTGTGGAATATTTGGGAGCTGTCACCCTACTGTACCTTTGGTATTGGCAGCAAGTCTGACAGTTTTTAGGAGTTCCTTCTTCCACTGACCACATCCCCAGCAGTGGGTTTACAAGGACGTGCCAACCACACCCAGCTAGGGTGGGAAGGGGACTCAAAGTCACATCCTTACATTCTACTGGCTAAGCTCTCTTCCCATCCCAGGATTCTCACATTGAGACGCTCCCAACACCAGAGTGGATTCTGAGAACCCCAACCAACAACATGAAACTCAACATTTATAGGATAGAGAAAGTGAGATGTAGGAAAGAATTGTCTACACCGTAGTCATCAGCCCAGAGCACAATTGCAACTTAGTTAATTGGCTGCAGGGCCTCAGTGATTGAATTCCAAAATTGGTTTAGTCTGGTCTGGCATGTTTGACTCAGAGCAAACGACCAGCCTAAATTTTATGTAGCACAAAATATTTGTTATAGAAAGCAATGGTCTGATGAGCCTGGAAACCACTCTTGTAGAACAAAACACAAGATCTATCTTGGGCTACTTTTACAGACATGGGCCCTGGGGAGACCCGCTCAGAATATCAAATGTCCTCCCAAAATGGCTACTGCAAGTTACTTAGCCAACTAGAATCTAAGATTCTAGCTGACAAGAGTCTAGCTACACAGTGTGGCCCCATGATTCCATGAGATATTAGTGCAATACCCTTGGCATGGATCTGGTAAGAAACCAAAGTTCTGGTAAAGGACGGGCAGCGGCAGCTATGACCATCCCGCCATGCCAGTTTATTTACTTAAAGACATTTCAGTAACTATGGCTGATTTTAAAAGCAAGAGCTAGGCTGGGTGTGGAGACACATGCCTCTCATTACAGTGCTTGGCAGCAGAAGGCAAGAAAATCAGAGTCTAAGGCCAGTCTCAGGTACCCAGCAAGTTTAAGGTCAGCCTGGGCGATATGAGCCCGGGTCAAAAAAAGAGGATTTTTCAAGCAAAATTGACGACAGCCATCAAGCTAAGACTGTCCTCACAGTCATAAGATCTCCATTCACCGGCTATCTCAGCTAAGACTATTTGCGGAAAGGAAAGCAAGTGAGCAACAAAGAGAGGGCGCCCTCTGGTGGCATGATTACAGAATCCCCAGAAGAAAGCTTTCGGAGGAAGACTTGGCAGTTGTTCTCAAATGAAAAGGCAAAAATCAACTGATTTAATTGACAATATGCCTGAAATAGACAAGCAGAAATTTGTTGTCTCTTCTGTGAACCATAGGTGTCTTCATTATGTGACTTTTCCCAAAAGAAGTGACTACTTCAAAGTCAGATCATAAATCCCAGGCAGGTTTGGAACCCAACCCCAAAGTACAGACTGCAGATCAGGACATCTCTGCTCTGCAGAGTGACAGGACCCTTCAGAGCAGGAGCTGTGACTTATACCATTGTACAACCTTCACTGCTCTTAGCACAGGGTCACCCACAGAGCAGAACCCCTTACTTTTTACTTGATAAAATAATTCACATTTTTAAAATGACCAGTGTCCAGTGTTATCACTTGTTGCTCTGGGTAACTGAATACATAGTAATATACAGAAGAGGAAATTAAGTATCAGAGAAGGCAAGCAACTCACCTAAAATGACAACATCGGGGGTTGAACCCAAGCAGGTAACCACAAAGCCTATTAACTTATATCCCCTGCACTAGCAATTATCAAATGACTTGGTCTCAAGACTCTGTTACAATCCTTAAAATCATTTAAAGATCAGGGCTGTGTGATGGCTCAGTCACTAAAGTATATGCCCTGCAAGTACTAAGGCCTGGGTTTAATCTCAATTTAAATAAGGGAGTTGCAAGGGCTAGCACGATGGCTTAGTGGGTAAAGGCACTCACCACCACACCTGGTGGTGGAGTGTGATCCTTGGAATCTAAGAGGTGGAAGGTATTGTACAATTTTTACTCTTTTAGCTTTTTTGAGGGGCCCACCTCCCAGCTCCCAAATAAATCACACACAGAGTGTCATTACTACTTATGAATGCGGGGCCTTAGCGTGGCTTGTTGCTAGCCAGCATTCCTTAACCTAAATTAATCCATCTACCTTTTTCCTCTGGGTTTTATCTTTCTTACTTCTGTATATCTTCCTTTCCTTCTTACTCTGTGGCCGGGTGGCCGGGTGGCTGGCCCCTAACGCCCTCCTCTCCTTGCTCTCTTGCTGTTCCTCTGTCCTTGTTTCCCCTTTTGTTTTTTGTTGTTCTTTTCTTTTCTTTTTTCTTTTTCTTTTTCGAGGCAGGGTTTCTCTGTATTGCTTTGGAGCCTGTCCTGGAACTCACTCTGTAGACCAGGCTGGCCTCTAACACACAGAGATCTACCTGCCCTTGCCTCCGGGATTCTGGCATTAAAGACTTATGCCCCCAACGCTCTGCTCATTTCTTCTTTTATTATACTCTCTCACCCACCTATCCTTGCTCCTGTCTTGCTATTGGCCATTCAGCTCTTTATTAGACCAACAGGTATTTTAGACAGGCAAAGAATCACAGCTTAACAGAGTTAAACAAATGCAGCATAAACAAAAGTCACACACCTGATGGGGGATGTCCTTCTGTATATATGTTTCTCTTATTGGTTGATGAATAAAACACTGGTCAATAGCCAGAAGAGGCAGGATAATAGGTGGGGCCAGGAGACAAGGAGAATTCTGGGAAAGGTAGTCAGGGAGAGACCTCAAGAAATGCCTTGGAGGGACCGGAAGGATAGGACGCACAAGGTGTTCTCCATTAAGATAAGACCATGTGGAAAAACATAGGGTAATAGAAATGGGTTAATAATTGAGACAGAGCTAGCCAATAAGAAGCCCTAGACATCAGCCAACAGTTTAATATAGCATCTCTGTGTGTTCATTTGGGGCTAAAGCGGTGGGACCTGGTGGACAAGAGAAAACTCCACAACACACACTTTAAAATAATATTCTACCACAGGAAGGAGACAGCCAACTTCCTGTAGGTTTGTCCTCTTATCTCTCCCATATACCACACTCCCCCACCCCACAGCATACACACACACACACTAAAGAAATAAATTGTTTCTTTTTAAAGCCAAGCATGATAGTGTGTGCTTGTCATCCCCCATTGTAGAAGCAGGCAGCAAGTGCTCAGGGCTCGCCACTCTAATGACTTGACCAGGTCCAGGCTAGAAAAATAGCCTGTATCTGCCAGACCATGGTGGCACATCTCTGAGGTGGCACATCTCTGAGGTGGGCGCATCTCTGAGTTCAAGGCCAGCCTGGTCTACAGAGTGAGTTCCAGGATGGCCAGGGCCACACAGAAAGAAAGAAAAAGAAAAGGAGAAAAGTACATGGTTCCTAATGCCAGAGTTGTCTTCTGCTCCCCCATACACACACACACACACACACACACACACACACACACACACACACGCACATGCAACTGCACAAAGATGAACATATCCACACAAAAATTATTATACACAAAAGGTTACTAAAGATCACAAAAAGATCTGATCTATAAGGATTCTGTCAATATTTATATATGAGGAAATCTAAGTATTTACTAAGTGATTTAAACGTGACTATAGTGAGATGTTAACATCAACACAATATGTTCTATTAAAAAAAAATAACCTTTTTCTCAAAACAAGAAGCAAGTGAGAAAGCTGGCATTGCTTCACATGTGCAAATCTCTTCACTATTGGCTCATAAATGACCAGCTGGATCCTTGTAGCTGCTTTTGCAGTCAGTCTGCTGTCATCTCACACTTGCTGCCCCTTCTGGAAAACACCACTGTGCTCCTGTGGTCAAATGAGAGAGAAATAAACATGGCATATAACCTCTTGTGCTATTATCACAGTAGACTCGACCTCACATATCCCTGCAAAAGTCTTGAGTACTCCTGGGGTTCTCTAGCAATCACTGGGAATTGCTACTCTAAAGGGCAATGGACAGAGGCCCCTACTCTTCTGGTAGCCGCATATCCTGGGGGTTCCTTGTGCCCATCATGTTCTCGTTTACTTCATAAACTCTGCTCCACGCTCTCCCCCATTCCCATTCTTCTGCTTTCCCTGGCAATTTTGTGTATTCTGAGGCAGATTTCTTCCCCTATGCTCTACATATAGCCACCAGTGAGATAATAAACCTCAGGAGAGACTCCTTTAAGCAATGAAGATGGCCTCTGGCTTAACCCCAGACAACTCTTGCCCCTTATTACCAAATAAACTGTTGGCTCCTATTATTCTGTTTCTAGAGAGAGAACTTGAAACAAATCTTCACACAATCCCACGTAGACCAAGAAGTTTGGTATCAAAAGTGACACATCTGTGCATGTTAAATACGTTCCTGGGTATGGTGATCAATGCCTATTATCCTAGCACCAGGAGACTGGGGCAGAGAGAGCTTGAGTTCAAGACCAGCCCCAGATGCATAGGGAGACTTTGTCTCAAAGAGTGTGTGTGTGTGTGTGTGTGTGTGTGTGTGTGTGTGTGTGTGTGTGTGTGTGTCCTTAAAAGCAGTGTATTCGTTAGCAGTTTATTAACTTGACACAAAACAAAGTCATTTGGGAAGGGGAAATTTCTGGGAAAATGCCTCCATCAGATTTACCCTATGCAAGTCTGTGATACATTTTCTTGATTAATGGTTGATGTGGGAAAGCCCACACTGTGGGTGGTGCAACCTCTATGTGGATGGTCCTCTGCTGTATAAGATGTCAGGCTGGGGCTGGGGAGATGGCTCAGCTGTTAAAGCTAGGTTAATAGCAAAAATGAGGCTAAGCAAGTCAGTCAGCAGCATTTTATGGCCTCTGCTTCAGTTCCTGCCTCCAGGGCCCAGCCCTGCCTGAGTTCCTGCCCTGGCTTCCCTCAATGACAGAATATGTAAATAAAACCTTTGCCCCCCAAGATGCTTTCAGTCATAGTCTTTGTCACAGCAACAGGAAGCAGACTAAGATAAGTATTTTCCTACAGGACATGTCTCATACCCAGAATGTCACATTATCCTCTGAGAGCCATGTCTTCTTTACTCACCAAACTTCATCTCTCCATGAGCATCGATGTGGAGAATCTCTGATCCACCCACAAAGAGGCAAGTTGGTCTTCCTGGGCCCTCACTGCAGTTCCAGACCGCACTCCTTGCATGTACCCTAAAAATCTCAGGTCAGTAGGCAGTACCAATATTCTTCCCCATCCCCCCCGACCAGTGTACATGTTGGTCCATTCTGGTACAGCCCTTTAATTTGCAAGAGGAGAAAAGAGGCTTCCTCCAAAGGAACCAACCCTGTCCACATCTAGATCTTGAAGTTCTAACTTCCAGACCTTCAAGAGTAAATCACCAAGGTTTGAGCTACTCAGTCTGGTATATTTCATTACAAGAGCCAGGGTGCCCTACACAACAGCCATCAGGGTCATTATTAAACTTCAGGAATCCATCCCATAAGGTTCAACAGCCCCAGTTTACGCCCATGTTATATGATTTTATATCTCCTTTATTTTTATTTTAATTACGTGACCTGGGGAGGAGGGTTTGTGGACAAGTTCAGGTCCACAGAGGTAGGAAGAAGATACCAGGTCCAGATGTCCTATCACTGGAGTTACAGGCAGCTGTGAGCTGTACAGTGTTGGTTCTGGGAACCAAACTCTACTTACTCGCCTAGAAAAATAACACATCTTCACCAACCCCACATCTGACAGAGAACTCAAAAAACTAGACATCAAACTACCAAATAATCCAATTTAAAAATGGGGTACAAATCTAAACAGAGAATTCTCAACAAAACAATCTCAAATAGCAAAAAGACCCTTAAGGAAATGCTCAACATCCTTAGTCATCAGGGAAATGCAAATCAAAACCACTCTGATATTCCAGCTTACACCGATCAGAATGACTAAGATCAAAAACACCAATGACAATTTATGCTGGAGAGGATGTGGAGAAAGGGAAACACTCATCCATTGCTGGTGGAAGTGCAAACTTGTACAGCTGCCATGAAAATCAGTATGGCAATTTCTCAGAAAATTAGGAATCAACCTATCTCAAGACCCTGAAATAAGACTTTTGGGCATATACCCAAAAGAGATACATTCATACCACAAGAACATTTGCCCACTATGTTCATAGCAGCATTATTCATAATAACCAGGACTTGGAAACAACCTAGATGTCCCTCAACCAAAGAATGGATAAAGAAAATGTGGTACATTTACACAATAGCAGTAAGAAACAATAACATCCTAAAATATGCAGGCAAATGAACAGAACTGAAGAAAAAAAAACATCCTGAGTGTGGTACCCCAGGCCCAGAAAGACAAATAGTATGCATTCACTCATAAGTATATACCAAACATAAAGCAAAAGATATCCAGCCTACAATTCACAACCCCAGAGAAGCTAGAACCCTCTTCCCGAAACAGATGGAACCAGATGCAGAAATCCACAACTAACCAATGGCCCAAGCTCCTGGAGTACAATCAAAGTGAGGGAAGAGAGATAATGTGAACAAAGGAGTCAAGACCATAGTGGGGAAATCCACACAGTCAGCTGACCCAAGCTAGTGAGAAATTACTGACTCTGGTCTGACAAATGGAGAATCTGCATAAGCTACACTCCCTTAATATGGGTGACAATATATTGTGGTTTAATAAGGATCAGGAAAAATGAATAGGCTGAATAGTTGTTTATTCAGGGAGAAACAACTCACAACACAGGCAGATGAACACAGCAGTTGGAACTGGATGCTCCTCTCTTCGTGTCCCTCCAGCAAGAGAGAGTTCCCGGCCTCCTTCGGAGCCCTAGTCCCACAGGTCACTTCCACCCCTGGCTCCACCCCTCAATGGGTGTGGTCAGTGCCACAGAAGCAGACAAAGTGAATATCCCACTACAATTCCCCTTTTAGGCTAAAGAAAAGATTTAAGCTTGATACAAAACTATATACAAAACAGTGAATAACAAGTGTGCTCTAAGAAGAGGAAAATCAAGAACAAAACCACAAACATATCTAGTCCTAGGTGAAGACATAAGGGAGTTTAAAATAGAGTTGTCCTAAGCTGGAAAGGTTAAGTCTAGTACCTAATATATCTAACTAGGAAGAGAGAATAATAGTTGTGATAGTTTAATCTACAACCTCATCAAGACCTGAGAAGGAAAATAATGATACTAGGGTAGACAGGAAGTGTGGATGGGCAACTTCCAAAAGGTGCAGTAAGGACAGAAACAGCAAGCTACCTGGACAGTCACCCAAGGTCTCACAGCAACGTTGGTACAGCCAGTTTTGGCTAAGGCCAGGAGTATTTGACAGACCACAACAAAAGCAGGGAGGTAGAAAGGCTGTCTTACCCTGACTTGGCAAGGTTCAGCAGTCTTCTATGTTTCTCTCCTGCAAGCACATAGGACCGCATGTCCAAATCAGTGGTCAAGGTTGAGGCAGTTCCTTGCCCAAGAGGCCATTAGCCGAAGCGAGGATGAACTCCAGAAGGAGCAACAATAGTGTTCAACATATTTTCGGGAAAGTGCATGGTGCTCTCAGGAGCAACAGTGTCTCATGTCAACAGAGTACTAATATAAAAACATATGAATGCTTTGTTTTGGAATGGATTTTCATTAATTGATACAATTTAAGGTCAATTTTGTAATATGTATATTTCTCCTCTTATTTAGGTATTATGTTTATATAGCTCATTGAAAAATGTAATGTATAATTTAGTACAGATTATAGAGTTACCTATGATAGTCAAAACTTAGAGTTAAGTTAGTTAGGATTTCTACATATACAGAGATGTATTTGAGATGGATAGGCATTCTTCAAACCTTTCAAAGACCTACAGAATATGGCATTTAAAATGGTTTAGGGTTTTTCTTGACAGTGAGGCATAACTGCTCCTGGCAACACCACCTTCATCAGAAAGGAAGATGGACCTTGAAGAAACGTGTTATGGAGTTTGCTTCTAATATGGCAAGACTAGACATTTGAGCAAGGTACTTCTCTTGTTTAGACTGTTTGACTTTATGCTGTATAAACTGGACATGCTGGACAGAAAAGTGACTGCTGGAACAAGATGGACATTGTTACAGGATTCCTGCTTCATGGAAGAAGCAGACATTCTGCAGGACACAGAGAAAAGTGATTGACAAACTGCCAATACAGGCAGACAGTTTAAAGTCTCCTGCTTTGCTGAGGAGTCTGCCAGACACACTATGGCCTATGGGCTGAAGATGGAACATTACAGAACTTCAGGCGACTGACCAGGCAGTGAGTTGTCTCTGTCATTTCTAGAGTTTATATATTATCCTTCTGTGGTCTTTGAAGGAGTTGACAGATAGTTATGGTTATAGTTTTCCTTAGTTAGGATTAAAGATAAGTTACATATAGGACTTTAGACTCACAAAGATAGGATAGATGATATTTTCTTTAAGTCTTATAAAATGTTAATGAACTAAATATTAACTGTGATTCTTATTTGATAACTGTTGTATGATATATTTTTCTATGTTAAGGTTAAACCCCTTCTTTTATTTTAGACAGAAAAGAGGAGATGATGGGAGATGTTATTCTGTAAATAGGTTTCTCATACTGGTTAAACAATAAAGCACTGTTGGGACAATGGGAAAGCAAGATAGGCAGGGCTAGGAGACAAGAGGAAGGAGTTAGGAGGAGTCAGCATGTAGAGCCTAGAGGAAGCAAGATGCCAGCCTGCCACGCTCAGATAAGATGACCATGTGGAAATACTTCAATAAGTAGAAATGGGTTAATCATTAAGACAGAGCTAGCCGATAAGGAATTAGGAACTGGCCAACAGGATTTTATCAAATACAGAGTCTCTGAGTGTTATTGGGGGCTGGCGTGGCAACGGGGTGGCGGGACCAGACCAGTAGTGGCAGTGGAGAAAACCTACCCGTAACAACAATACTGAAAAGTGCTATGAAGACATGGAGTCATGGCTGTAACAAACCTGTGAACACGGTCTTACTGGGCTTTGGGAGATGTTTGTGAAACAAAACAGGAAGATTTTGGAGATGAAGGCTGAGAGGCCCTCACTTTCTCAAGCACAGCTTACTGGATCATTCTGGTAGTTCACAAGTCTAGAATGCTACTAGAAAAATGGACACTAAGGGCTGCTGCCAAGGCTACAGGAACACAAACTCTTAGTGGAAACTAAAGGCCTCTTGTGTTCCATTTGGCAAAGAATCTAGCTTCATTCCAACCAGTTTCTAACACAGTTGAGTAGGGCTGAACTGGTTTTACTGGTGGATAAAGTTAGGACAGCACAATATTCACACTGTGATGTGGTTAATAGCTTACGGACTTGCCCACACTTACAGTGAGAGCAGAAAGCACAGAAAGATGAGAAGTGTGCCATTTCACAAGGAGTGTGAACCCAGTTAAAGCTGAAGACAGAGCTGATACACACATGACTATAATTTAGAGATCACTACCAAGGATCCTCAGACTTTACAAATGATATTCAGTCACACTGTGAACCCCAAGTCTACATTTGCATTAGTTAAATAAAATTAACCCTTGAGGCCGGAGACTATTAGCAACTAGTTGACAGAAGGTAATCATACAGCATTAAAGGGCATGAGGGGGGGGGAGAAAGAATTTGGAACAGCAAGGCTTTTGTTTGGTGCAGTGGAAAGAGTTTCTTTGGGAGACACCAGCAAGGAGAGAGGGTTAGCTAGTTGCAACTCAACATCTCTGAGCTAGCAAGTTTTCACCCAAGCCTTTGAGTTTTTTTGTTTTTGTGTTGTGGGTTTTTTGTTTTGTTTTTGTTTTTTTTGTATGTGTGACCATTCTAGCTGTCCTGGAACTTGCTTCATAGACCAGGCTGGCCTTTAACTGAGACCCCCCTGCCTCTGCCCCCACATATGCTGAGGCTAAAGGTGTGTGCCACCACTGCCCAGAAAAAATCTCAACTCTTATTAGAAAAATAGAGATTTAATTAAAGCTACCTTTATCAGCAGCAGAGCCTGTGCCTGCCGGAAGAAGATTCCCACCAGGCTGCTGCCTGAGCAACTGGAGCACTGTCAGAGAGGCAGTATGGTAACTGCGGAGTCACAAATGCTGGCTCAAATAACACTAGATTAAGACGTCCACCATGCCAAAGATAAAACAATTCTTTGCTCTTGTTTTTTGTTTTTCAAGACAGGGTTTCTTTCTATTGCTTTGAAACCTGTCCTGGAACTAGCTCTGTAGGCCAGGCCTGCCTCTGGCTCCCAAGTGCTGGGATTAAAGGTGTGTACCCCCAACGCCCAGTTTAAAAAGTTTCTTGAAGTCCGGAGGCGGTGGTAGCTCACACCTTTAATCCGGATCACTCGTGAGGCAGATGCATCTCTGAGTTCGAGGCCAGCCTGGTCTACAGAATTAGATCCAGGACAGCCAGGGCTACACAGAGAAATCCTATCTCGAAGAACCAAAAAAGGGAAAAAAAAATATCAAGGGCATGACCCTACTGAGCCAGAGTTCCATGGAAGGACAAAAATTCGTTTTAAGGGAAAATACCTGAAAAAGAAAAGCCTTCTGAACCACAGCTGCGTAGGGAGTGTCTTCCAGCTGCAGGGACACCCCAAGGACTTCACTTCCCCTGCCCTGAGGCACTTCCTCCAGCCTTCTGATCACTCTGCATTCCCACAGGTATCCTATACCACAGCCTCAAATGGCATTTAGAGGTGTGAGGTTCTTTTGCAAAACTTGTCACACTTCAGAGACTGGCATACTGTGCCAGTGGACAAAACAGGGCCCCTTCAAAAACAAAAGTGCTTGTGCTGGGTTCAATTCCCAGCACCCACATGGCAGCTCACAACTCTCTTAATTCCAATTCCAGAGGACCTGACACCCATGGCAAAACACCAATGCACACAAAAATTAAAAGGAAACAGAAAATTCCAATAAGTTAATAAAACTGAAAAATTATTCAATAAAGTTTTAAAAACAAAACTATAAGAAAGAAAAGGTACCAGTTCCTTATTGTAGTCTTAGGTATCAAGAGTATTATTATGCTTATCAAATACCTATGTCCACAATTGGATTCCCATAGGAGGGGAGTGAGCCCTACTGTAAGTAAATTATCTGCAATGATCTTCAATGATCCCTATAAAGATGCTGAGGAGGCTGGTTAGGCTGAGTTCTCAGAAGTTTAGAGCCTTCCAAACTCTCATTGCTGAATACTAAAGTCACTAGAACTAAGTAAAACTGATGATAAAGAATGCCTAACGATAAATACTTAATGAGCTGGAAGCAGCTCCTCTAAGAGATCTAATAGTTGTCACTAGTTAATGGCCACGCAAAGGCAATAAAATACATGGTGAGGGGTATGCTTCCAATGGAAAACAGTGGCATTATCTAATAACAAGAATTACCAATCACGAGTTATTTAGAATTCGTGTCCCACACACACATACATACATACACACAAATGCTTTATTAATTAATAACATACATAAGATATAAGGGAGTAAGACGTTTAAATATCTTCATCATAGCAAACAGGTGGCAATTCAACATCCAGGGTTGAGAGAATGCTGGAAGGAGATTGCAAGAGATCTGGAAAAAGAGGAATTTCTCATTAGGTTTCTGCAAATCCTCTAGCCATTATCCATAACAAACATTAGCTGCTACTTCCATCCTAAATCCGTTTATCTAATGAATCTCACACAAACATTCGGATTTCTTAAATGTGGCAGGAGCCTCAGAACTTGCTGTCATCAGGTCTTAAAAGTATGTCAACCTACTTGTTCTTTAGAACAAAAGGAATGTCTAAATCCTAAAATAGGACAGGTCACCTGCATCATCAGAGAAGGTGGTCGATGGTGTCCTCTGACCACCAGTTCCAACTAAGACCTAAAGCTTTCGGCAGTGACAAGGTACTGTCCCTCTACACTGTGGCACGGGTGCCCTGGTCTTCTGCTAGCCATCATGGGACCTGGACTGCCATCCAGTCCCGGTTATATAGACTTCACCTCATAGTCTAAGAAGCTATATGTTAAATTTCATCTTCTATAACCAAAGACTTACCAGATTCCAGAATTACTTCATTTGGGATTAAGACAATGACTGAGGAAACGCTTACTATTCTGAAATTTGGCCTCAGTAGTCCACAGGACAGAAGCTGGCATCCAGGTTCACCTGCACAACTCTGTCCCCACAGCAGTAACAAGTTGCTTACAGCTTTTCCACAGGGCACCAGCTCACTTACTGGATTCCCATGGTAAAAAGGGCGTCTTCAGAGGCGAAGGGGGGTCCAGGTGCAGCAGCTTCTCAAGCCCACTCTCCTCATTCAGGATCATGAGAGGCACGCCACTCAAGGGGAGATGTGCAATCTGGTGCTCCTCAGGCAGGTCAAAACTCTCAAAATCTGCCACAAAGGGGAGAGAGCACCAGGAGGATGCTCCATCACACCACACATGGCAAAGGCAGTGAATGCCAAAATAGTCTTCACTACTCAACAAATAGAGGGCTGGAGAGATGGCTCAGAGGTTAAGAAGATCTAAGTTTAATTCACAGCAACCACATGGTGACTCACAACCCTCTGTAGTGAAACCTGATGCCCTCTTCTGGCATAAAGGTATACATATATATTAAATTAAAAAAATAAACAAAATAATAATAATAATAATAATAATAATAATAATAATAATAATAATAATAATTACAATAATAAAACAAAAGCCAGGCGGTAGGGGTGGGTCTAAGCACTCGGAGGTGGAGGCAGAGGCCGAGGCAGGCAAATCTCTGAGTTTGAGACCAACCTGGCCTACAGAGTGAGTTCCAGGACTGGCTCCAGAGCTACATAAAAAGCCTGTCTCGAAAAATAAAAAAAAGAAAAAAAGAAAAAAAAAGGAGAAAAAAAAAAAAAGGAAGAGCCAATTCAGTAACAGCCAGTTAAACTATTAAGTTACTTCAACAAACTCTGATTGGAAGGAGTACAGCAGAAGCACACAACTATTAATCTCTATAATCCAAGCACTCGGAAGGCTGGAGGAGGAGCATCACCATACACTTGAAACCATCCTGAGCTACAATACAAGTCCCCACTCTCTGTCAAAGATTCTGTAATAAAATGAGAACTTCTGCACACCAGGAGAAAATGTGACAGTACTGAGGTCACAGAAAAGGGGTTCGCAATGATCTGAGTTGTATGCCAAGCCAAGATTTTTTTCCTGGAAAACAATTTTCACCTGAAAAGTGTATTTGTGTGGGTCATAACCTCTCAAGGAATGAAGAAAGGCTATCACACTTCAAGGAAAATTTTGTGGACAATGGCAGAACTCTAAAATATAAAAAAGGTTAGAATTATAGAACACTCACTTGCAGCACTTAGCATGATGTCGCTTACATTACTAGACTTGGCCTTTTCTTTTGTTTGAGACAGGGGCTCTCTACACAGCCCTGGTTGGTCTCAAACTCAGATCTGCCTGCCTCTGCTTGGGATTACCGGTAGGCACTGCCAAGCCCAGCTATACTTGGCCCTTTCTAATGATATCAGAGGTGATATCAAACAATACACCTTTTTGAGACAGGGTCTCTTTATGTATCCCTGGCTGTCCTAGAACTCGCTAAGTAGACCAGGCTGGCCTTGAACTCACACAATGATGATCTTGAGCTTCTGAGTTTTTTCTCCCATTCTCCCCCTGACTGGAAGGTGATACCCTAGCAAGTGATTCCATCTGAATAAGTCTGTTTATTCAAAGTAAACCAGACAGCCCTGGAGTCTGGAGCTACACATTACAATCACTTGAATCTCAAGCTGAGGGCATTCCCGACATGCCAAAGACCTTACCTAGAGGGTTGAAGGGGAAGAACTTTTCTATTTCTGGGTAGGCATCATCAGAAGCAGGAACAGGGCCGTGTTGTGTCTTAGCAGCCTTCTCAGTGGTCTAGAAAAACACAAGAGAGTAAGCATCTGTGAGAATAGAAGTCTTGCCACCTGCATGGTAACATGAGGTTGGAGGGGCCTCTTCAAATGAAGTCACACTTTAAAATTTGTCAATTATGTGTTACAATTCTTGGTTTTCAGGATTCAGTCAAAAGGAGAACTGACTCCAGGAAGTTGTCCACCAACCTTGACATGCTTCCCAGAATGCCATCACATGAGCAGACCCCCGCCCTAAACACACACAGACACACACACACAGACACACACACACAGACACACACACACAGACACACACACACAGACACACGGACGGACGGACACACGGACGGACGGACACACGGACGGACGGACACACGGACGGACGGACACACGGACGGACGGACACACGGACGGACGGACACACGGACGGACGGACACACGGACGGACGGACACACGGACGGACGGACACACACGGACGGACGGACACACACGGACGGACGGACACACACGGACGGACGGACACACACGGACGGACGGACACACGGACGGACGGACACACGGACGGACGGACACACGGACGGACGGACACACGGACGGACGGACACACGGACGGACGGACACACGGACGGACGGACGGACGGACACACACACACACACACACACACACACACACACACAACTAAGGGGATGGAGAGATGACTTAGTGGTTAAGAGCATTTAATCCTACAGAGGACCCAGGTTCAGTCCCCAGCACCCACAGGGTGGTTCACAGCTATCAGTAACTCTAGTTCAAAGAATGCAATGTCCCTTTATGTCCTTCTCAGGCACATGGTACACTTATGTACCACACAGACAAACATCCATACACAATAACAAGTATTTTTTTTTTAAGTTAAGCCAGAAATTTTAGCACCTATCTACATATATTTTCAAGAACACTGAACAGGGTTAATTCAAGACTAATCAACTCAACTGTTCAAACCTAACAGTAGAGAAGACAGGCTCAAGACACCCCAGAATAGTAGCCAATCCTGGGAGTCATTTTTACCTTATAATAATGTGATTTTTCTGCCACTGTTACCTTAATCATTTGCTTGGCTAATATTAACAAGTTTATGCTCCTTAAACATATGGGCTTAAGAAGCAGCAAAGCCTGGAGAATACCAGGCAGACAATAGCAGTAGACCAAGACAGAAACCTGTGTGCTCTGGATCTTACCTCATATGTGTGTGCCAGAATTGAGGGTGCAGGCTGTAACTCGGGCTGACCCTCAGCTTCAGCTTCCCCAGTATTAGGATTTCAGGTGGCTATCTAACCCAGCTGAGTCCGTCACACACCTGCTGGTGGCTTCTACCCAGCTGTTTCCTGATACTCATTAAGCGACAGGCTGAGGCAGTAGTTACAATCTCAAGGGTGCCTAGCAACTGGGAACAGTACACTGCATGATTCTCCTCTGTTCATTTGTTTGTGGGCCTCTATTTGCCTCCTCCATGGAAGAAAGCCAGGTAGAAAGCCCATTTTTAAGCTGTACTTCAAAAGTGCTACAGAGGAGCTAGAGATGGCTGGTGGTTAAGAGCACCCGCTGCTCTTTCAAAGGAGCTAGATTTGGTTCCTAGCACCCATGTAAGGTGGCTCACAACCACCTGTACCTCCAGTTCCAAAGGACCCAATGCCCTCTTCTGGCCTCCTTGGCTGCCCACACACGCCCACGGATGCACACATGAATAAAATTAAAAAAAAAAAACAACAACAACAACAAAAAAAACAAGGTATATTCTTAAGTGCTAAAGCATGAACACGTCCATCATCTTCCTAGCCAGCACTCACCTTTTTCACAGTCAAAGTCGGCTGTTTCTGTTTGAGGGGTCTATTGATCTTCGATGGATTTTCTGTAACCCTGTTGACAGTTCCCAAAGCCTTTCTGCTAGCTTTAGGCAAGGCTGGAGCATTGAACACTTTGCCAACTTGTGGCGCTAAGACCTGCAATTTCCCATCTGAGGCTTTGACTGTTGAAAAAAAAAAGAAAGTTTAATTCTAAGAATATTAGGGGCTCAATGGGTAAAGCTGCCCAACCTGACAGCCTGAGTTCAATCCCCAGACTCCCACACAGTGTAAGGAGAACTGACTCCCACAGGCACACCATGGAACGTGTGTGCCCCCACACATACACAATAAAAGGTAATAAATATGGTGTTCTTAAAAATTAAGCCATATGAACACCTCCTCAAATTGACTCAGTTCTCACCACAAATCCATGCTTTGTTTTTGGCAGTTGTTTCACACTGTTAAATAACCTCATTAAAACAATAATCTGAAGCCAGGTGGTGGTGGCCCACACCTTTAGTCCCAACACCTGGGATGCAGGCAGATCTCTGTGAATTTGGGCCAGCCTGGTCTACAAAGCGAGGTCCAGGACAGGCTCCAAAGCTGCACAGAGAAACCCTGTCTCGAACCACACCCCCCAAAAAATACAAACTGACAGCTGGGCATGGTGGTGCACACCTTTAATCCCAGCACTCAGGAGACAGAGGCAGGAGGATCTCTGTGAGTTCAAAGCCAACCTGGTCTACAAATCAAGTTCCAGGACAGTCAGGACTGTCACAGAGAAACCCTTTCTTGAAGATTAAAAAAAAAAAGACAATAAGCTTGAAGCCAGGCACTGTGGCACGTGCCTTTAATCCTAGCACTTGAGAAGGCAGCAGGCAAGTGGATCTCTGAGTTCAAGGCCAGCCTGATCTGTGTAACAAGTTCCAGACCAGTTAAAGCTACATGGGGGTAGGGGGGATTTCTCTGTCTCAAAAAATAGATTAAGCACAGAGCCTTGGGACTGATTAGTAGGGAACGTGCGTGCCTACCATTTGAGAAACCCCGAGTTCAATCCACAGCATTGCATAAATCAGGCACAGTGGCCATGCCTGGGCAGGTGGGAGCAGAAGGATCAGAAGTTCAAGATCGCTCTAGATTACAAAGGGAACTATAGGCCAGTCTAAACAAGGACACCTTTTCTAAAGTTAAAAAGAAAGAAAATATATGAAACCTGACTCTAATCAACCACAAAGTACACTAAATGCTGTCTCTAGACCCATCCACTCACAACACCTGTATATTTGAAGCCAGCCAATACTTACCACCAGACACCAGCTTCAACCCATCCTTGGATGCCAAGCGGCTGCCTGGTTCTTCATTATCCTTATCAACAAAGATCAGAGTAGCCATCCTGGATTACTCTAGGGGAGAGACCTACATCAGATACTGGTATTGGGGAAGGCATGAAGAGTTAAGCAGCAAGAGACCAAATTTGCCCATGGCACATGTGCACAAAATTTTAGAATTAAACTGAAGAAGCTAACAGGTTTCATCCAGATCTTAAATCTTTAAACCTGAGTCAGAAATACTAAACTCCTAAAGAGAAGACAAGTGAAGTTGGCACCCATTAAAACTGTCTCCAGGCTGTAATCTCAGCGCTAGGGAGGAGGCAGGAGGTCCGGATGTTCAGGGTTGGTCTCAAGGACAAAACAGGTTCGAGACCAACCTGGGCTGCTTGAGACTTTGAAGAGGGAGGCAGGGAAGGAAAATGAAAACAGCGTCGCCGCGGGTCGAGCACGCCAAGAGCGCCCAGGGACGCGGGGTCGAATGAGGCTCGGATCCCGACCCTGCTTCGGTCGCCAGCCACCCGGAGTTCACCCACAAGACGCTCACAACTGTACTCACCCAAGACTGCACCACCAACGACACCGCACACCGCGGTTTAAAACACAACTCGCGCCTCGATTGGACCAAGCGAGAGGAGGCGTGGCCTAGAGTATGAGAACCAATGAGAGCAACCGAAGTTTTCGGTTACCGCCCCGGTCCAGCGTCTCTCTCCCAGGAATTAAAAAACTAAGCATACATTGTCCAAAACTCCTGATGGGCTCTTTGTTATCCATGGTGTGGACCTGCGAGGAGGCACTGGTCCAACAACAAAATCGTCGTTCCGCTACTTTAAACTTGAAAGACTTTTTTTTTTTTTTTTAAACAGGTTTCATGTCACCCAGTCAGTCTGTTCTTGAACAAGCTATGTTGTGGATGATGGGTTTCTCTGTGTAACAGCCCTGGCTGTCCTGGAACTAGCTTAGCTCTGTAGACCAAGCCAGTGGTGCACACACCTTTAATCCTAGCACTCGGGAGGCAGAGGTGGGTGGATCTCTGTGAGTTTGAAGTCAGCCTTGTCTACAAAGCAAGTTCCAAGATAGCCAGGGCTATGCAGGCAATACCCTGTCTCCAAACAAAAAAAAAAAAAAAAAAAAAATTCAAATCATTAACCAAATCCTGCATCTCACTCTCTGAGAATCTTCCCCTCAGTCCAGATACTTTTTAGCCTTGGGATCTCTGTATAAGTAATTCTGACTACCGAGACAGCTATCTATCTGCTAAAGAAGTTTTTCAAAATGAAGGAGCCAGGCATATAGAGACACAATACCTTTAACCCCAGCACCTGAAAGACCGAGGCAAGAGGATCTCTGTGAGTTAGAAGCCAGCCTGGTTTACACAGTTCCTGTAGCCTGCCAAGACTACATCGTGAGACCTTGTGAACTGTTATGGGCAAAAATTTGATGATGCTGATACAATTTGAGGAATGCACATTTATTTTGAAAAGTTTCCCCAAAGTTTCAGAGAGAGAGAGAGAGAGAAGTATGTAACAATATGAAATGTAGGGTTACCTTTTGTTAGCTAAGGACTTACATCTTTACTGTTCCTTCTCTCCCCTATTCCTTTTATCCCCTCTGTTTTCTCCTTGCATCTCCTTCTAAATTTTGCTTCTTTATATTAAATCACCAGCACATAAAAGTTTTGTTTTCGAAAAGAAATCTGTATAAATTCCCACGGCTTCAACATGAATATTTACTAATTCCTTGAGAGATGTTCTTCCTTTCTCAACAGAAGGAAACATGGCTGTGCCTAGGTCCCACTGCAAGTGTAAATCATATAACCACCGTGTCTTTAAAAGGCCATTGCTTTCTTAGTAATGATGTCCCTAGCTGAGCTCTGTGATTTCCACCTGTTACTGGAAAATAATGCACCCTGTTGGTTGGTAAATTACCCTCATGTACAATACTGAGTCCTTGGCTAATACAAGTTTCTCCTAATCTAGCTTTACAAAAAGCACTCATCCAGAGATGACCTCTACCCTTTTGGTACCTCTAGAATCTTCTTGAGAACCCAAGCCTGAGGAAAATTTCCACCTTTCTGCCCACAAAGTTCTGTAATTCCTCTGAGATAGCATTCTGGTTTTGGCCTGGCTAATTAAATCTTCACAATCTATAACTTCAGGCTTTTTGACTGAGGTGGGGATGTTAGCTATATTCATCTATATTTGAAGAGGAATCCATGTGGGGGAAGTTTAAATAACCATAAAACAGCACAAATAAAAATTTTTCAGGGAATAGCTCAGTAGTTCAGTAGTCAAGAGAACTTGATATATATATGATCTGATGCCAATGATATGCAAACTCATATACCTAAAATAAGACAATGATTTTTAAAAATTCCACTAAAATCTCCTATTTTCCAGTAGTTTGTTTAATATTTAAGTTAGTTTGAGACAGGATCTTATGTCACTGGCAACGAACTCAAAGATCCGCCTACCTCTGCTGGGATTGAAGGCGTGGACCATTACGCCTGCCCTTTTGGTTTTTTCAGTAATCGTTTTTGCTAAAATTCTACTGTTCTAGAAGGAACAAGGATTCTTCCCTGCGCGGGGCACAAAGCTGCACTGCCACCATTGTCCCTGAAGGATACACAACGAACTACCTACGTGGACCGCCGTCTTGTTTAAAAAAAAAAAACAAAAAAAAAAAACTCCAAGTCCTTGAGAGTGCGCATGTGTCGTCCTTCCGGAAGTTATCGCTGGGCTACCGGAAGAAGACAGGGAACCCGGAAGTAAACATTACCGGATCACTTCGTTCGAGGCGGATGGTTTTGTCGTGCTCTGTGGCGGGACTGGACTGGGTAAGTTAGGGTTCTAAGACGGAGCGGACGAACCTGGGACCTCGGGGAGCGGACATTCCCTGCAGTGAGTCCTCGTGGTGACGAGCCGCTGTGAGCCGGCAGACCGGGGGGAGGGGGGGGAGAAGACTACCGTCAGGGGCGCAGGCGCCATCCTCGTGTCCAGCCAGCCAAAGGCTGAGTCCTGGTCACAGTGAGGCGGACGTCCCGAGCGGTCCTTACCCAAGCCGATGCCTCTGTCCCAGAAGAATGGGATGATCTTATTTTAGGGAAGTGATGCGAGACTCAAATTAGAATGTCTATGTTGCATTTAGTGAGTAGGAGTTGTTGTCTCTGTTCTAATCTGTAGGCCCCTCCGCCTACAGAACAGTGTAATCTAATGACAACGACAGACAACTTCAGTCTGTCGAAACCTTGAATGTGGCAGGCCTACACGCCAGTGTCCTATGGTGTGTAACATGATTTAAAGGACAAACAGTAAAGTCACCCTTGGGCTTGAGATCGGTAGAGCTGGACTTACAGTTGTGAGCCACCTGATGTAGCAGTTGAGAACTGAACTAAGGTCCTCTACAGGAGCAGTAGATGTTCTTAGCTCCTGGGCCATCTCTCCTGCCCCTTATACAAACTAATAGAGAGGAACCAGGCATGGTGGTGGTACACGCCTACAAATCCAATCCAGTACTTGGGAGGTAGAGGCAGGAGGATCAGAAGTTTATCCTCTGCTATGTAAGGAATTCAGGGACAGCCTAAGCTGTTAGATATTCTGTCTCAGAACAAACAGACAAAAATTTGTGTATGTTTTCAGTGAGTCAAACCCAGAAGAGAGCATTTTGAGTGGCATCATTGTCTTCTAGTCATCAAGCAGTTAGCATTGATAGAGTAAATATTCATTGACTGCAGGAGGAAGGCTAAGAAAGCCTGTGGGAGTGTGGGGATGAGTCAGTCAGTCGTGAGCCTAGAAACCAAGGTACTAGACCTTGGCTGACGATGCTACCAGTGTTGGCCTTCAGAGTAGAAGTGACAGCATCTATTGGCTCTTCATTGTAACTGTGATGACTGCTAGTTGCTAGTGGCGGTTGAGACTGGAAATGTGACTGGTCCAAGTTTAAAACACATAACAGCTTTTAAAACTAAGTTGTTTTTTTGGGGGGGTAGTTTTTTGGAAGTTGAAATTATACTGCTTTGGGAATATTTGGTTAAGAAATTTGCCAGGTGGTGGTAGTTTATACTTTTAATCCCAGAACCCGGGAGGCAGAGACAGGCAGATCTCTGTGAGTTTGAGACTAGCCTGGTCTACAGAGTGAGTTTCAGGACACCTGTCTCAAAAAACAAAAAAGGGGGAAAATGTCTATGAATGTTAATTTATTTCCTTTTGCATATATTTGTGCAGTCTTACTGTGTAGACCAGGCTGGCCTTGCAGATATAATCCTCCTGGGTTATAGGCATTTGCCACCATTGCCCCCCCCTTTTTTTTTTTTAATTTATTATGTTACAATGTTCTGGCATGTATCCCTACATGCCAGAAGAGGGTACCAGATCTCATTATACATGCTTGTGAGCCACCATATGGTTGCTGGGAGTTGAACCCAGGTCCTCAGGAAGAACAGCCAGTGCTGTTAACCTCGGAGCCATCTCTGCAGCACCCCATTGCCCCTTTTTATTTCTTTAATATTGTTACTCAAAACCAAAGAATTACTTGTCTTATTGTCATTACTCTTCTCTGGAACCATACTACTTTGGAAAGATTTTGAGCTTGAGCAATAGGGTGTGTGATCAGGCTTGTATTTTGAAAATTTAAACTTTGCAAATATGATATGAAAATTTAATTGGGCAGAATTAGAAGAGACCAGTAAGTCTCAAAATCACAACATGTACTAAAGTGGTAGCATTCAACGGGAAAGGAGTAGATATTCAGGAGTGGTACTCAGAAAGAAAAAAGAAAAAAAATGTTAGTAGGCTGAAATACATAAATATTTAGTAAGCTGAAATAGAAAGAGCTGTCACTGAAAGGAGCCTGGCCTTCACAGGGAAGGCCAGGAGCATGAGGCATGTTGTGGGTGGTACCTCTGAGGCTTCTAGGCAGAAATGTCATAACACAATTGGATGTGGATTTGAAGAATGATGAGTGAGGCTCTGGCTGCACCATAAGGAATCAGTTTCTAAATAAAAATAGATGAGCCTACAAAGAAGTCAAGAACAGAAGGGATACATGAGAAACTGGTGACATGTTGTAGAAGCCAAGGAATTAGAATCTATAACAAAAGGAAGGAACAGAACTGAAAAGTGCCTAGTGGGTATTCAGCACATTGATCAGTATTATTTAGTTAATATAGTGGTAGGTTTCATTGGCGTGGCTGGAAACAGAAGCTAACTCAGAGCGACTGGGAGTGAGAAGTGCAGAAGGTGTAGAAAGAGACCCCATGATTATAGGTGCTTCTGTGGTGGCTGTGTGTTGCTAGGCATCCCTGAATATAGACTGACACATTTATATGTCTTTCTGACAAGGTCTTATGTAATATAGGTTGGTCTTGAACTCCCTATAAAGCTAAGGATGACCTTGAACTTCTGATCCTGTATTCGCCTTCAAATTGCTGGATCACAGGTATACACCACTACATCTGGCTTTTGCAGAACTTCCCTACATGCTAGGCAAACACTATCAACTGAGGCTTCATTCCCCAGCCCCTAAACACTGGTAATTGTTAATGCATTGGGCATTTGTAGGAAAAAGTGATGGGCTCTGTATTTATTTGGCCGTAATAGAAATGTGTAAGGCATGCAGAAGGACTAATTTAAAAATATTTGTATTAAAGTCTTTGAAATTTTATATGCATGGCTTTCTCCATTTGTAAATTGGTGTTTTGAGAGAATTGGTATTGAGAATATGCAAAATGGTATAGGGTCTCACTATATGGCTTTGACTAACCATGGGTTCTGTACATAGAAGATGCTGGCTTCCTATTCCCAGAAATCCACATGCCTCTGCTCTCCAAGAATTGGATTAAAGTTGTATATTAAAGCACCCAGTTTATAGAGCCTTTTGAGGAAGAAAAAGAAACCCTTAAAACCAGTGAGATGGTTCAGCAGGTAAAGGCATCTGTTGCCAACCCTGATGACCTGAGTTTCATCCCTGGGACCACATGGTAATTGTAGAGAACCAGCTCCTACAAACTGACCTCTTACCTCTCCATACATACCATGGCATACTCAATCCCTGCCCCACCTACACACACATACACAGAAAACAAACAAAAATGTAGTTTAAGAATGTAAAGAAACCCTCTTTACAGGCATTATGAAAGAATAAGAATGTATGAGACTAGACACTGCTGCTTTGTTTGTGCAAGGACCTGGTTTTGATCACAACACCTCAAGAAGTTTGAAAACTAAGAGGGAGGGGAAAGTGAAGGAGAGAGAAATCCTGCTACACACAGTGTGTATCATTAGGACACGGTTTAGTAGTCAACGTGGATGTCTTCCTGAAGACCTTCTTTACTGTAAGAAATACCCTCTCTTTTTAGAGGAAACCAGTTCATCATGTCGGCAGCAGCTGTAGATACAGTTAATGCCACACCCCTGTCGGGGTCAAAAGAGATGAGTTTGGAGGAGCCAAAGAAGATGACCAGAGAAGACTGGAGGAAAAAGAAGGAGCTAGAAGAACAGAGAAAACTGGGCAATGCTCCTGCAGAAGTTGATGAAGAGGGAAAGTAAGTTGTTTCTTGCATGATCTGTTCTCATTCATGCCCACTTCATCAGGCTCTCATCCTTTGCTTGGGTAGGAAACTGTCCTTTACTAGTTACAGAATTTTCACTCTTTGCTGTTTTATCAAACTCATCAATAATACTAAAGAGCTTATACTGAATAGTAATTGTCTTTTTCTCCCTGTTTCACTCCCCAGACTAGAGTAGCTACTTTTACATCTTTTTATTCTGAGTTTTTCACATCTCTGAGTAATAATGCCTATGTGATTGTTTTAATCACTTAACTGTGGGCACTAGTTTAACTTATAGCTCTGATGGTTGGTGCTCTCTAATCCCTTCCTGTCCTCCCTCTGCCTCCTTTCTGATACATCATTAGTCTCACTATCATCTTTTATTTTAATTAATTATTGTTTGAGTCATGATTCTGTAACATTTACAATAACTAAGATTGCTTGCATCCTTTCCTTATCCTAGTTGATGAATTGACAGGCACTCCTTGTGGAAAGCAAAGCCAAGGATTGACCTCATACAGTTCACTTCTTGGTGGACAGCTTAATCAAATCTGTAGTCTCAGTATCTTGACTAGAGTGTTCCTCACTGTAATATAAGTTTACATCTTTACTTTTAGTTCTTCTGTTTGTGAGATAGCAACCATCTTCCCTCCTCCACCCCACTGCAGGATTTCTGTTCTTGGCTTTACAATTTTCAAACTTGCTGCTTTACAATTTTACTTAAATTTTATTACAGAGATATCAACCCTCATATTCCTCAGTACATTTCTTCGGTTCCATGGTACATTGATCCATCAAAAAGACCCACTTTAAAGCATCAGAGACCACAGCCAGAGAAACAGAAGCAATTTAGTTCTTCTGGGGAATGGTACAAGAGAGGTGTAAAGGAGGTATGTGGCAACTGTGTGTCCTTTTATGGGTGGAGATTTTGTGTGAAGAACTTAAGAGCCTTTAATGTGATGCTGTTTAAAGTGGGGAGGAGTTAGGTGACTCTGGTGTTGAAATTCACAGTGTATACAGTGTTAGTTACAATCTTTTCTTACATGAATTTTGTATTATTGAAATCCTTAAACTTGGTCATACCAAACATGAAGAGTAGCTGGTTTTCTTTTTAACAAATAAAGTCATTCTATAGACAAGACAGTGAGAGCCAAAGTATTTCTAAATGACTCTGGTAATTAAGATATCCATTTTGGTTTTTTCTCTGTCCTTTAATAGAATTCTATAACTACCAAGTACCGCAAAGGGGCATGTGAAAATTGTGGGGCCATGACACACACAAAGAAAGATTGCTTCGAGGTAAGCTCAGCCCTAATCCTGTTGGGAAACTGTCAGCAAGCTTTCTATTTCCCCTTGTCAGAGAACTTCTGTCCTCCTAAAATTATTTTAGAAAAATAAAAAATAATTTGTGTGAAACCAGTCCAGCATCATCAAAGTTTCCTGCTCGAAGACTGCCTGATAATTACAGAGCCTAAAAACCCCACAGCATGTCCACACTGACTGTAAAAGTTGTGTGAAATCTTTCTCTGCACAGCAAATTCTTAGGAAAAGATCTGCTGTCTTTCAGAGGCCAAGGCGGGTTGGAGCTAAATTCACAGGCACTAACATCGCTCCAGATGAGCACATCCAGCCTCAGCTGATGTTTGACTACGATGGGAAGAGAGACCGGTGGAATGGCTACAATCCAGAAGAGCACATGAAGATCGTTGAGGAATACGCCAAAGTTGACCTGGTGAGCCATTTTGGGAACTTCCTTAGAGGAGATCATTCCCCTGTACCTCTAACCTGACAACGATTTCCCAAGTCTTAGGGCATTTTTTATAGTAGCATGTCTGATTCAGTGGTGAATACAGTGTCCTGAGCTGCTTGGAAGCAGTTTTTCTCTCTCTTTCCCTTGAGACAGAGTCTCTGTATATGCATCTAGCTGTTCTGAAACTTGCTATGTAAACCAGGCTGGCCTTGAATTCCTGCTGTTGTCTCCCAAATGCTAAGATTAAAGGCCAAGTGCCACCATGCTTGGCTGGCATCAGTTTCTTGAGTCTTTTATTCTTTAGTCCCAGTGTGACCAAAGGTACTAGACCTGTAAGAACATCCAGATCTTCTTCTATTTATTTATTTATTGGGACAAAGCCTTACTATTTAGCTCTGGCTTGCCTAGATCTCACTATGCAGATCAGGCTAGCCTAAAACTTACAGCGGTCCTCCTATCTCTGTCTCCTGATTAAAGAACTCCTGTGCCAGGATCAAAGGTGTGCAGCATCACACACAGCTGCTTTTGACGTTTTGAGGTTCTGAAGTCTTTGCCGTAGGCTCTGTATACAGCTTGTGTCTAAGACTGCTTTACGGTGCTCACACATACCATGGAAGAATAGGTAACCTGTTTCAGAAAACTGGATTTTAACATAACTTCAGGTTTTTGATTTTGTTTTTAAACAATGATTCCACCTTCTTACTCAGATTTTTTCAAAACAGTAGTCTATTCTGTTGGGGGATTTTTGTTGTTGTTGTTGTTGTTGTTGTTGTTGTTGTTGTTGTTGTTGTTTTGGGGTTTTTTTTTTCCCCCTTAAGTAGTTACAGATTATACTTAAAGTCATGAGTTTTGCTTTTGGGGTCAGCTTCTATCTTGTTCTGTTTTCATTTTGAAGGGTTACATGTAACCTTGGCTGACCTTGAACTCCCTATGACTCTATAAATATGTAGCCAAGGGATTATAGACATGTGCCACCATTTCTGGAAAGATCATGCATTTGCACATAAAAATCTAGATTTTGTGTTTTCTTGGATATTGAAATATATAGTAACCCCAGCCTGCTCACAAACAATCAGCCAGTCACCTGGAGGCAGCAGCGTCTGCCACTGTTATGGGCTCACTCTGTAGTTTACCATTGCTGCCACCTGGCTCTGCTTACCTCAAGACGGGTTCATGCAAGGGTCTAGTGTGCCATAAGTAAGCCCTTTCTTTCTTTTCTTTTTTATTTTAGTCAGGATCTTCTGCTTGGTCCATTTCTAATGTTTATTCTGGAAGCTCTAAAAACACTCACTTTAAATGTTGTAAGTAAAATTTAAATGTCTCTATTTTTTAGGCAAAACGAACATTGAAAGCTCAGAAGCTACAAGAAGAGTTAGCCTCTGGAAAATTAATGGAACAAGCTGTAAGTAAAGATACAAAATATTCAGAGTCTTTTAAACAAACAGTGGTTCTCAACCTGTGGGTTATGACCCCTATGGGGATTGCTTAAGACCATCAGAAACACATATTTATATTATGATTCATAACAGTAGCCAAATTACAATTATGAAATAGTAACAAAGTAACAAAATTTTATGGTTGGGGGTCACCACAACATTTGGAACTGTATTAAAGGGTCACAACATCAGGAAGGTTGAGAACTACTGCTTTAAAACAATAAAATGAAACATAGAAAAAGAATTAATTTTATATGTTTCCAGTTAGGGAGGAACTGAACTTCTGTCTCCATCTCCTAAGCACTGGACTTGTATCGATGAACCGTATACACCAGGCCTTTACTCTTAAAATAGCATTTATTAAGACCTCATTAACAATATTAGCTACCATATATTTTTGTGATTTATGAAAAAGTAGATCATTACAGAAAAGACCCATAATACCAGGTTTCTTTCTTTCTGACTTTTTGCATATGTGCTGTGGTGGGGTTTGAACCCACGATACAAATGTCCTGTCTTAGGGTTTATATTGCTGTGAAGAGACACCATGACCACGGCAACTTTTGTAAAGAAAACATTTAATTGGGATGGCTCCTTAGAGTTTCAGAGGTCAGTCCCTTATCATCATGACAGGGAGCATATCGGCATGCTGGCAGACATAGTGCTGGAGAGGTAGCTGAGACACTGGGCAATATCCTAAGCATAGGAAGCCTCAAAGCCCACCCCCTATGAGATTATGGGGGCCAATTCATTCAGACTACCACACCTGACAGCATTTTCTGTTTGGACTTCATTTTAAAAAACTAGTGAGGTTTGGGGCCAGTGAGATGGCTCAATGGGAAAAGGTACTTGCCATGCAAGGGTGACAACTTGGATTTGAGCCCCAGAGCCCATATAAAGGTGGAAAGAGAATACTAACTTTACAGAGCTGTCCTCTGACCTCACATGTACACAATGGCATATGCTGACCTAATAATAAATAAATAAAAGGAAAACTAGTCAGGCTTAATGAACATGATGCATCTAATGACTAAAACAAATGGAAATGAGTATTTATTGGATTCTTTGTCATCTTAAACTTCCCATTACTTTGTATGATTATAATCCTATAGCAAGAGGCTGAAGAGTGGTTATTAACACTTGCAGAGCACTTGACTACAGTTCCCAACATCCACATTAGGCACCTTATGACTGCCTGTGACCCCAGATCCAAGCAATCCAGTGTTCTCTTCTGACCTCCAAGGGAACACGCGCACATATGCATGCGCACACACACACACACACACACACACACACACACACACGAGAGAGAGAGAGAGAGAGAGAGAGAGAGAGAGAGAGAGATCCTGTATCAATAAAATGTATTTGTTTTCTGGTTTTGCAGACACTAATAAAATTAAGTGTTCACAATAGCACACTTGTGTGAGAATTTATTGAGTTGAAATGAATTAGCTAACCTTCCTTCCTGCCCTCTCTCTTTCTCTTCAGTGCTAAGGATCAAACCCAAGGCCTAGTGTATGGTAGGCACAAACTGTGCCCCTCACCTATATCCATTTATATATTTTTCAAATGCTAAGTAATCAATAAATTAAGTGAAAGTGACTCACAAATGGTTTTCCTTCTTTCCTGATGCAGAATTCTCCAAAACATCAGTGGGGAGAAGAGGAGCCCAATTCTCAGATGGTAACACATGATTATCTTTTCTGGTTGCATGTTCTTTTTTATTTTTTTATTTTATTTTTTACCCCCAGTGGCTTGTAATAATTGTCATAACATAGCTCTAAATCACACAGATAAGCTTTTGTTGTTTAAAGGGAAAGGAAAACAGGAGCTCGGTGCTTTGACTTTTTGCTTGGTTTTCTCACCAGTCACTCTTCCTTTCAGGAAAAGGATCATAACAGTGAAGACGAGGATGAAGACAAATACGCAGATGATATTGACATGCCCGGGCAGAATTTTGACTCCAAGAGGCGCATTACTGTTCGGAATCTCAGGATTCGAGAAGATATTGCAAAAGTAAGTCTTGTCAGCCCGACCTTAAGCTCTGACAGACAGTGTTTCCACCCTTCCTCTGCTTGCGCTGTGTCTGTGTGCGGTTTGATTAGTGTGATTAGAGTCCCTCCAAAGGACAGCATCATGTGCTTTTTACCATACTAGAAACATAGATGGGTGTTGGTTTGATCAGAACCCACTCCTCTGCCCTGCTGAACTCTTTATTGCTATAAATAAATGTTAATTCAGTCTTGAAATATTTTTTCTTCTAGTATTTGAGAAATTTAGATCCAAATTCTGCCTATTATGATCCAAAAACTAGAGCGATGAGAGAGAATCCTTATGCCAATGCAGGAAAGAATCCAGATGAGTAAGTATCCAATTAAATTTACAGACTTCGGGGATGGGGGCATGTAATTCTTTCTAAGTTGATTTTGTGAATGAGTTTTTCTTAATGGGGAACAATTTCTGAAACAGCTTTTTAAAATCTGTGCTTACAGAGTGAGTTATGCTGGAGATAACTTTGTTAGATACACAGGAGACACCATTTCAATGGCTCAAACACAATGTAAGTATTAATTCTATACCAAGGCCTTTTCTTTTCCTTTTCTTTTCTTTTCTTTTCTTTTCTTTAATGGTTTTTCTGTGTAGGTTGGAGCCTGTCCTGGAACTCACTCTATAGACCAGGCTGACCTCACATAGATCAGCCTGCCTCTGCCTCCCCAGTGCTGGGATTAAAGGGGTGCAATACTGACTGACACTGGGGATGAGCTATGGGGATGAGCCAGCGAGGTGACTAAGGGTGCCTGCCATCAGGAAGTTCTGTCCCCAGTGTCTCCATGGTGGATGGAGAGAACCAAGTTGTCCTCTTAGCTGGCATGTGTTCTATGGCATGAGTGATCACACACGTTTGCACACCCAGATAAATAAGTGTAAAAAATGAAATTGGGAGTTATAGAACAAGCATGACAGCATATCTGTGACCCTACTAATTAGGAGACTGAGACAGGAGGATTGCCACACGTTTGAGGCAACTCTAAGAAAAAGCCAGCAGGCGAGAAAGAAAAGATGGAGGGGGTAGTAGGGGAGGCACTGTTAACAATTGCTTAAAACTTGCTTTAAAGAAAAAAAATGCAGTGAACTAGCAACTCATTAAGAATCTTTGAATTATTCTAGTGTTCGCTTGGGAAGCCTACGACAAGGGATCTGAAGTACATCTCCAGGCAGATCCTACAAAACTAGAGCTGCTGTATAAGTCCTTCAAAGTCAAAAAGGAAGACTTCAAGGAGCAGCAGAAGGAAAGCATCCTGGAAAAGGTACCACTAAAAAAGGACTTTCCCTTCTGCCTTCTGGTATACAGTACAAAGAGTCCCTTTTAACCCATGAGGCAGAGTCCTTTCCTAACACTGCCTTAGTTGGTATAGACTGTTGAAGCAATCACACCCCTGCTCCCCAAGATGTAGTGCTTAGGATAGATGTGTATTATTCCTCACACTTCTTTCTGTCAGCTGGGCCCCCTGATACAGGACTGCTCAAGACTGCATCACATAGTCTCATCTTCTCATAGCCTAGCCCAGCTTTCTACAATGGTTCTTGGGGTTCTGGGGGGCACAGCTAGAAAATGTGTGCCCCAGTGCACAAAGCAGGACTTTGCTAGCTTCCCATTGGTGGGAAAATGTCACGTAGACACATCCAGATTCCAGGGACGGAGAAATTGGCTCCATCTCCTGACGGGAGAACTAATAGAGTCATGTGGCAAAAGATGTCAGACATGCACCTAAAGAAAGAGGAATTTATGGCCACCTTGTAGCCAACCTTGATGACCAGATAAGTAAAAATGACCAGAATGACCAGATAAGTAGAAATATCTTATTTAAATAGGAAGAATTCATGATGCTTTTTTTCCTCTGTTTCATCAGGAAAGCGAGTTTAAAAAAAAAAAAAAAAGTTCATTTATTCCCTTTGAAAATAAGCCCTTTCATAAAGACTTGATGTAAAAGCTTGGTAATAAAGTGGATTTAATAGTGTCCATTGTCCTTTTAGTATGGTGGCCAAGAACACTTGGATGCTCCTCCAGCTGAGCTGTTGTTGGCCCAGACAGAAGACTATGTGGAGTACTCCAGGCATGGGACAGTCATTAAAGGCCAGGAGCGGGCTGTGGCCTGCTCCAAGTATGAGGAAGACGTGAAGATCCACAACCACACGGTCAGTGCTCAGCTCCACGCCGTTTCTCACATAGTGCCCTAGCCGCCATTGCTTTCTCTTCCTTGTTGTTGTTGGCATTTTAGCTGTGCTCTATGAACATTTTTCTAAAAGTGAGAAAAATTAAAGCTATTACTGTATTTATCTGCATGCTTACCTAAAATCAAAATATTTTAGTCTGTTGTACTGTGTATACTTTGTCTAGCTTTGAATGTATGTAGATAAATGCATGTATTGTACTTACTAATTTTTGGCATAACTATTTGGAAATTGCAGGTAGGATATTTCACTTATAAAGATTCTGTCATACATCTCCCAAAAAGTGAGAATTGTAGATAATCCTGCTACCTTCTTGTACCTCAGAAACTGATATTAACTCCTTAATTTATTCGTCTTTCTCAAGGTGTGTGTGTGTGTGTGTGTGTGTGTGTGTGTGTGTGTGTGTGTACATGGGCAAAGGTTAAGTTAGTGGAGTTGGTATTCTTCCATTTTTATGTGAGTTCCAGGGATCCACTGGGACCATCAGCCTTGTGTGCTAGGCACATTACCTCTGAGCCTTGTCACTGGCCCCTTCCCTTTATTTTAAAAACTATATATACACACACAAAAAAAATACATTTGATAGCTGTATTTTTGGCCAAGTTCAGTTAAGTCTGTATTGATTATTTGTTGGTGCCCCCCCCCCTACACACACACACCCAACCCCCAAGAGACAGGTGTCTGTGTGTAGCCCTGGCTGGCCTCAATTCAGATCTGCCTGCCTCTGAGTGTGGTGATTAAAGGTGTACATCACCAAACTCAGCCCTTACATTTCTTAAAACAAGAATTTAGGTCCAAAACCTAGATTAAATAGAACCTAAATATTTTGACAGGAATGTGTAGTAGGTGATGGTGTTTCATTGTGCATTGCATCATAAAGCATATTGATGTATGTATGTATGAATGAATGATATTTTCTGGTGCTAGAGATTGAACCCATATCTTATACATCCTGAGCCATGTTCTGCCACTAAGCTACAGTCTTGACCCCATTTGTTAAACTAACAAGCTGATTTTTTTACCTCAAGGCTCAAAAATCTAACAGTAGCTGTGTTGTGTAGAGTGGAATGAGCCAGACAGACCTTACAAGCTATCCACATAGTAAGTCTGACAAGGTGTGTGCACTGTTCAGCAAGAGCCACACATTAACAGTAGAATGGAGGCTTGATGCCCCACCCCTCGACTTAAGAGAAATCAAGTATACTCAATTTCTTCATAGACTTTTTCTGTGTGTGTGTGGGTGTGGGTGTGTGTGGGGGTGTGTGGTTTTTTTGTTTGTTTGTATTTTGATTTTTCAAGACAAGGTTTCCAGGGTGTCTCTGTGTAGCTCTGAGTCCAGGAACTCACGCTGGCATCAAACTCAGAGATCTGCTTGCTTCTTCCTCCCAAGTGCTGGGATTAAAGATGTGTGCCACCACCCAGGTAAAATCCCTTTTCAGGCTCCCTTTCAAACACTCTTTTGTGTCTCTCTCTGCAGCACATCTGGGGATCTTACTGGAAAGAAGGCCGCTGGGGATACAAATGTTGCCACTCATTCTTCAAATACTCCTATTGCACTGGAGAAGCTGGGAAGGAGAGTGTTGTAAGTAATAATGCTCTAGTTTGTTCTTTTTCTGGAGGAGATTGGTAAGGGGTGAGACCAGGTTTTATGTAGGCTTAGCTAACTGAATTCACTCTGGACAACGCTGAGCTTGAACTTGTGATTATACTGCCACCACCTCCCAGATGCTGAGGTTACAGGCATGTGTTCAGGCCTGTAACACTTTAGGAGGCACTGGAGATGGACCTGGGGCTGCATCCCAGCCCTTGTCCTCCAGTTCTTAAAGGTGTAAGGCAGCCAAACCCTGCAGAAAACGCATCTCTTCATGTTTCAGATTCAGACCTGTTTTTCAAATGGTTCGTAATTGTAGTCTTCAACTGAAATTATATTCTTTCCCCACAGAACTCTGAGGAGTGTATTGTAAATGATGCAACTGGAGAAGAATCTGTGAAGAGACCTCAAACCCTCATGGAGGTCAGTCTGTAATCCTTTGTTCTGAATTGTTGGGTCCTGGTGGGGGTGAGGGAGGTGTTAAAACGCCTGCCAGAGCTCTGAGTTAACATGGCGTTTCAATTCTCCCTGTCAGCTGCATCAGGAAAAACTAAAAGAAGAGAAGAAGAAGAAAAAGAAGAAGAAGAAACACCGGAAGAGCAGTTCTGACAGCGACGACGAGGACAAGAAGCACGAGAAACTGAAAAAGGTATTGTGACATCTAAGAAGTAAAATGACAAATAGTGGGAGTCATCATCTGTGGGGACCTTGGGGCATTTTTATCCTGCCTGCAAATATTTGGAAATGTAGTGGCTATTTTGTGAGTCTGAGTACATGTGTAGGTGTGTGTGTGTGAGTGTTGTCTGTATGTCTGTGTCCCTGTGTGTCCGTGTCCCTGTGTGTCCATGTCCGTGTGCGTGTGTGTGTGTGTGTGTGTGTGTGTGTGTGTGTGTGTGTGTGTGTGTGTGTGTGTGTGTGTGTACCTATGCAGAGGTTGGAAGATAACTGGCAGGTGTTGGTTCTCCTTCAGTCATATGGATTCTGGACATAGAGTAGCAATTGCCTTTACCCACTGGGCCATCTCGTCATCCCCTCCACCAAATTTCTTTAACTCATAAAAAATGTCATCAAACATTTTGTGCTCTATGGAAATTACCCATTGAATCAAATAGTTATAGTTTCACAGTACAGGAGCTAAGTCCCTGTGCTCCTTCCAACAGTGTGGGGTTCGATGTGGTACTTCATGTTCCATGAGGTCTTTCATGTTTTTGAACAAAAGCCACGTGGTAGAGATTTGAGGTACTTACTTTTCCCTCTCACCACAGGCACTGAATGCAGAGGAGGCTCACCTTCTTCATGTCAAAGAGATCATGCAGATGGATGAGAGGAAGCGGCCTTACAACAGCATATATGAAACCCGGGAGCCCACAGAAGAGGAAATGGAGGCCTACAGAATGAAACGGCAGAGGCCAGACGACCCCATGGCCTCTTTCCTGGGACAGTAGTAACTAGGTAGCCTGGGATACATTCACAGCATGTTCATTCTGGCTCCTTGCTAACTATAGATAGAAGATCCTCATCCTTCCTCTTTGCTGCCTGACATTAATAAAGCTTTCAGAAGTCTCAAAATCAGTCTCCACAGTAAAGAAACAAAGCAAGCATCCATTCCAATTAGATTTGGAAAGAGACTTTGGCTGTCTTCCTCTCAAGAGTGTCCTTGCAAAGCCTGGCACGGTGGCTCAAGCCTATGATGCTAGCACCTGAGTGGTAGAGAGAGGCAGGGGGATCAAGAGTTCAAGGTTAACCAAGTGTGGTGGTGTGATCCTAGGGCTCAGGAGATTGTGCAAGAGCCACCCTCAGCTACATAGTAAACTTTGAGACCAGCCTGCGCTATGTGAGGCCTTGTCTCAATTAAAGTTTGAAGCTGTGCTAGGCTACAAAGCATGATGGTCTCAATGTAAGGGAAAAAAAGGTCACCTGTACCATAGTTGAGGTCTCAAGCTGTGTGTAGTCTCTGGTCTCTTGTGTTGTAGGAAGGGCTTTGTTCTTACTGCCAGAGCTACAGTTTGGTTACTAGTACTTCCAGTAGTGATGTCACTAATAATTGCACACAATTGCAGTTCTTTTATAGCATTCAGTTTTGCCTTTTAAGATTTTCTTTGTTTAAAAAATTTTTTTTTTCATATTAAACAGCAAATATATTTTGACTTCTAAGATTTTCTTGGTTTTAATAACAAATACTCTATACCTTCGTCTGCATCACCAGAAGGAAATCTACAAGGCATGTAAAAATATCTGAGTTCTCCATAATCTGAATAATAAATCTATTTTTCATTTGATTATTAAAATTTGGGTTTCGTGCATTTCCTTGTACCTTACATCTAAAATGCTCAGCTTTTGAATGGTCAGCGTTGACTACTTCACACTTACCTTGCTGAACATGAATTTTTTAGACATAGAACTCCCTTTTATGATAGAAGATGTGGTTTTTACTACTGTATGTCATTTAATTCTGGTCTTCCTAACAGTCACAAAAGATCTTAGACATCTAGCTACCTAGTGTGCATACCCAGCAGGTGACACTTCATAAAATTTGAAGAGCAGAGAAACATGAAGCTAAAGGTTCTTAAAAACATCTTAAAGATGGCTTCCTGCCATCTTCATAGCTGATACTGCTGTGGTCATCAGCCTTCCTTGCCTAAAAACATGACAAAGACAATGCTGACACAGTATGATTGTAAGACCTTGATCTAAGTATACTGACTCAACAAATGCTCCAGACTGACTTCTAGGATCCTGTGTGAAGTCAGCATCTCAGACATGGCAGAAGGAAAGCAACTGAATCAAATACAGGATGTCAGTATTCAGACTGAGACTAAAACCACAATGCAGGCTTGGGGAATTCACTCAATCACACAAGGGCTTGCCTTGCAAGCCTAAAGATGTGAGTTGGAGCTCCAGGGCCCACATAAAAGAGAGAGAAAGTAGGTCATCCATTGGTGGTACTTGTAATCCCAGCCCTAGGGAGGCAGACAGACAGAGGGCCAGCCAGCCCAGCCAACTCTGCAAGTACCAGGCCAGTGAGCAGCCCCCAAGGAACTGGTTGTTCTCTGACCTCTACACACATGCCATGCACATGTACCCTCACAAGCACACAAAACTATAATACAAATAGATCCCTGATGATAAAGGCCAAAACTGTTCTATCCCTACCTCAACATAGGTGGTCTAAAACAAAGGCAGTCATTGTTGTCTATTTTGTATTTTATCTTTTGTAAATAAAGATTTCATTGAGAATATTTAACTGAGTGTAGTGCCAAGTAACTATTAGGTTGAGAATTGGATTAGAGAAGTGTTAAAAAAAAAAAAAAAAAACCTGGATTGACTTCTTTTGAGTTTGTCAAGAAAATGTGAGCATCACTTATCAAACTTAAACATTTCCTTTCTGAGGCCTAATTTATTCTGATATTAGAATTCTAATATCTAAAGCCATACTATTACATTGAGGAGTACACAGAACTTCGAGTTATGTGGACATGATCTTTGATTCTCCTCCTCCTCCTTCTCCTCCTCCTCCTCCTCTCACGTAGCCCAGACTAACTTCACAATATCTAGCTGAAGATGAACATCCTACCTCCACCCCCCTAGTGCTGAGGTTGCAGGTGTGCAGCCACTGTGTCCTGCTTATTTTAGTATCTCAGAAACAGTCATCTTTCCCAGTGTTGAAACTGGGCTCTAGCTTTGGTGTTATCTCTAATGCATCTCTCTCAAGAGTGCCAGTTATTTGTATCTTATAGTTAGCACATGTGTTTAACTCCAAACATCTTGCTTGATTTTCAGAAGTTAAAGCGTGGCAACAGATGTGTCAGATTCAAATGTTGGTCCCTTTAGTTGTTAAGGCTTCAGTTTCTGGCTTAGATGGCTGCTGGTTTTTGCATTTTTTTTTTTTTTTTTTTGGATAGGTTTCCTAGTCTCTACATTGACCTTTTAATAAAATCTGTAATATGAGCTCATGGCAACCCCTAGGCTGAGCACAGTGGAAGAGCACTTGCTCTGAGGATTTGAATTTGGATCCCAGGACTGTGTAAAAAGCTAGCTAAGACCTGTAGATATCCCACTGACATCTTCCTCCTCTGGCCTCTGTACACAATTAGACATACATATATACCACTCATAAGCATATGAGTGTGCATGTACACACACATACACACACACAAGCACAATCTTGTCTTATAAATTTAAATGTTTTTTCAGCTTGATGTGTTGGCTCATAATGATGTCACTTGAGAGGCTGAGGCAGGAGGGTTATAGCATGTTTCAGGTCAGTCTGGGATACTTGGAGTGTTCTAGGGCAACAAGCTTGTCCCCACTCTTGCCTGCCCCCCACGGGAAAAAAAAAAAGAAGAAACAAAATGGTCATAAAAGGGCTGGAGAGATACTCAGAGTGTAAAGGTGCTTGCCCAGCAAACCCGGCCACCTGAATTCAGTCTCTGTGTTCCACAGGTGGATCACACACACACACACACACACACACACACACACACACACACACACATACACACACACACGGAAAAGAAGTTTTTTTTTCTCCAAGATGGTTTGATTCTAGAACATTCGCCCATATATTGTGTAAGTTGTGGAAAGGGCAGCTGCAAGCTGTTGAAGATAGTATCATTACCTATTTTAATGGATTTAATTAGGTTTATCTCAGAAGTATGAGGAATTTTGCCTGCATATATATCTGCACCGAATTCTTGCCCACAGAGGTTAGAAAAAGGAATCAGATCCCCTGCAACTAGAATTGGTGGTGGGCCACTATGTGGGTTCTGGGAACGGAGCCCTGGTCCTCTTCAAGAGCAACCAGTGCTTCTAATTGTTGAGAGGCGTCTACAGCACAGTGGAACTTAACTCCATGGAGTAGACAAACTTTCTTTTCCTCATTTTTCCAGTAACACACCAGTTACTGGAGCTTTATCGTCTCCACTCTCAAAGCCTAAGCCCTCCCAAAGTTGAAAGGTAAAACTATGCAAACCCCACAGCACCTTCCTTCAGTCCTCCAGTTCACAGCTTTAAAACCCAGGCAGGGTTTCACAGCACAAGCATCTTGCGGTTCTGGGGACCACCTCAGCTGGTCACTACTGTGCCTGCACAGGACTAGCCCTGCCCTTTCCCTGAAACCCTGGACTGGCTGTAGCCTGCAAGCTAGCTCTTCTGGGGGCAATCGTGCCTTGATCTCCCGCTGGGAAGCAGACCCAACAGGTTCCGAGGTCCCAGGCTCCAGGATACACTCAGAACAGAGCTGGACCCTGGAACTGGCTACTGAGCATCCCGAACCACACCTGAAGCTAGAGAGGGGCTGCAGGACCCCAGTTCGCTAATACTTGAGAGCCTAAACAATTGATACGTACTTTGTTCTCCTAATTATGCTGCCCAGCAGACCTGGAAAGTTGATATTGCCTTTCGCAGGAGCATCTAAAAAGTCCCAGCCAGCAAGTGACAAAGTCAAGTTCCCAGGTAGACAGTTGCTGTCTCCTGTGCAGACATTCCCATCCCTGCCCTGGCTATTGATTCTAGCTACAGCCATGCTTACATCTCCTGCCTCTCCATCACCCACAGGTGGTAGATAGGGTCTGTTCTCTATGGCCAATTTCAGGCCAGCCAAGACTGGACAGTGACACCCTATCTTTTTTTTTTAATATACCAATCTCAGTTCCCCCATCCCCTTTTCTATTTGCTCCTCAGAGAAGATAAGGCCTCCCAAGGGGAGTCAACGAAATCTGTCCCATCATCTCATTGAGGCAGGACTAAGGTCCTTCCCTCCCCCCCCCCATGTCTAGGCTGAGCAAGTTATTTCTCCATAGGAAATGGGCTCCAAAAAGTAAATTCACTGTCACTTGCAATCAAGGGGCCTAGTTCAGTCCTATGCAGATTCCCCAGCTGGTGAGACCCTATCTTAAAAAACAAAAACAAGTTTAGTTTAATGAATCTACTCCTGGGCTATGTGTATGCACATATGTTTCCATAATGTGAACTGATTGGGGGTTTTGCCTCAATATATGCTTCATAAAAATGCAAAACATTTCACTTTGTGATGTTTTTTATTTAGCTGAATAGGCTGGCCTCAAACACACTGTGTAGCTAAGAATGACCTTGAACACCTGATCCTCCTGCATCCACCTGCTGAGTGTCAGGTGAAAAATTTCTGCACCTCGATAAGCCTCTCCGCAATCCCAATCAGACCAAATCAAACCAAACTAGAAAACGCACTCATTTAATGGATACAATGCTCCCAGGTGGCCCTTCCAGCTCCCAAGAGAGGAGATGGGAAAGAGAGACCGGAAAACCACACATCTATTTTCTGGGGGGCAGTTTAAACACCCCGTGGGAGTGGTCTTGAGCATGTCTGGAGGACGGGTCATCATTTGGCGGGCTTTCTGAGATGCAGAAGGGTTTGGAGGGAGATAGGGGAGGGGGGCTTGGATGGAACTTGCACTATAACACTGGGGTTACAGTTATGCCCCACCATGCTCAGTGTGGAGTACTAAGAAAGGAACTCCAGGCTTTTTCTTGTCTTTTATTCATCCCTTTTCAGGTCTTTTAAGATGGGCAGGAGAAGTCTTTGAAAGTAAATTAATTATAGCTGCCTTTGTAAGACCCATGAGGGTGTGATCCCTCACGCTCCCACTCAGGAAAGGCGCCCCCCCCCAAATCACTCACGAGAAGCGGTCTTGATGCAAACGCATAAGGTCCTTTATATTCCAGTATACTGGGGCCATCAGCCATACACCATGCAGGGTAGAGGGCTCAGCAACGACCTCTAGCACAGAATTGAGACAGCTTTTATAGGGTTACAGCAAAGCCCGCGCATCGTGAACCAATCACCTCGTAGCATCCAGTGCGGACCAATTACTTTAAAGTATACAACCTCGTCCTTAGCCCAGGAACTCTGCTTTCGCACAGGCTTCTGGGTGTTCATTCACTACCTTAAACATTAAAGTAGGTGGCCATCAGCTTGGGATTTAAGACTCTCAGCTTCTGGGGTTTTCTGGGGAATTAGGCTGAATTTTTCCATCCTAACACCTTCAGACAATGCTTTGGGGTTACTTCCTATTATAGAAAACTCAATCTACATAAATAAAATTCGTGAGAATCACAGATATGTGCCCATCATCTGACTTCAGGAAAGCCAACTGGAATTCCCTTATCTCCATCCCACTTTGTGTATTTGTGAGTGTGCAGCAGTACCATATAGCAGAGGACATCCCAGACATCATTGTGCTTGTAAACGATTGTC
Source organism: Cricetiscus sungorus (assembly GCA_030556225.1). Classification (NCBI taxonomy): domain Eukaryota; kingdom Metazoa; phylum Chordata; class Mammalia; order Rodentia; family Cricetidae; genus Cricetiscus; species Cricetiscus sungorus. Next base: position 24,674,073 of record JANBXA010000069.1, read on the forward strand.
TCTAACAAAACAAAACAAAGCAAAACTTGAACACGACTACAATCCCCATTATCAAACCCATTGAAATCAGTAGTCCCTCCTGGTGATGCTTTTCCTGTTTCAGTGTGTTTAGAGCATTGTTGTCCCGATTGCTGCAAAGGAGCAGGCAGAAAGCTTGAGGTTCTAAAACGTAAGAAAGCCTCTTGGATAGCAAGTTCGTCTTTGAGAATTTGAAAATTCTTGCCACCTGGTCTTTTCCAAGGGGGGACAGAGACGAACATTATAAATGAACTCCCTTCAGTTGTATTTATCACTGACAGAGAGGTGTTGCTCACCTTGCATGAGGATGAGTGAGGCAAGTTGAAGATCCCAATTATGCCTCTTCCCTTCCAACACTAGTGATCTTTCTTCCATCCAAGCTTGGACATACACTCACTCCATTGCCTCCCCATGTGATAATGGGGTCATGGTAATTTAACCAAGATGGAGTACAAATTTTCAAGAAGCTATTAATGAATGAACAGATCTCAGCATCACCTGGGAGCAGCTAGGCAGAGGCAGCTGGGCAGAGATAGTTCATCTCTTAACAGAATTCCTTCCTGGGGTATGGGCTTGGATGTGGGTCATGAAATCTTGAACACAATGAAGCAGAGAAGAATTTTTTCCCTGATACAGAAAAAGCTAAGGAACATTCTTCCTACATATGAAAGACAAAAAGTAAAGCCCAGTTACGGAAACCCCCCACTTGAAATGAAGGGCAGTCTGACCTGGAAAGCTAACCCAGGCCACTATGAGCCAGTTCCCTGGAATTTGCTAATCACCCGCAACTTTCCCTCACAAGGCCCTAAGATAGCCGGATACCAAGAATTCAAACTGTCCCTCTGGTCAGTGTGTCAGCAGGTGGTAAATAGGGTCCTTAAGAAACAAAGAGATAGCTGCAACTCCAGTTTGCTTAGACAAAATTAATTAGCACACCCCGAGGCCCTTCGGTCTGCTGACCTGAACAGTGAGACCATCTGACCTCAAAATGAGAACCCATGACTCTGGTCATGTACTCAACAGACAGAGGGTCACAGCCCCTCCCTAAGCTTGTGGTTTTTTCCTTTAAAAGTACCCGAGCCTGGAAAATGTTGTTTCTCTCTAGCCTGCGTGCTGAGGGGGCCCGTTTGCACAAACGTTTCCCATTCATTAAAGCCTCTTGCATGTTGCATCAACTGGACTGGACATTGAGTTCTTGGGGGTACCGACCAAAATGGGAAGACTAATCATTCTGAGGGTCTTACACCTGGGTCTTACATCTTCTTCTTGATGAAAGAAGAATGTAATAAAATACAGGAGTATAAACAATGTGTGGTGGAAGATACCCACCCTCTGTGAACAACACCATGTGCCTCTGAAACCAAGCAGATTTCTTGTATAGCAGTGTGGGAAAACACTAGGCCATCTTGTCATGTCTCTTTCTACCCAGGAGTGCCCAGGAGAGACAGCCTAAGACTGTAGTCATCCATGGATTTCCTGGTATTGGAAAAACAACCCGGGCCAGAAAGATGATGGTGATATGGGCACACAAGTTCTACTCACACAAATTCAAGTATGCTTTCTATTCCCATTGCCAAGAACTGAGCTGGGAGGGAGAGCACAGCTTCTCTGAGTTGATTAGGGCCAAAGGCTTAGGCTTCAGGCCCTCATGTCTAAGATTTTTATCCAGACCAAATCAACTTCTGGTCCTATGTGATCCATCTTCCTTCATCACAGGACCAGCTGGACTGACGGAAGACTGGAACCAGAAGGTGCCTGGGTTTGTTCTCCTAAGCAGTTTGCTAAACAAAAGGATGCTTCCAGAAGCCACACTCCTGATCATGGTGAGACCAGCTTCCCAGAAAGGGGTTTGAACTCTCAGTCAAATATCCCTTTCATGTCACCCTGACAGAATTCAATGACATTAAAACATTCAACTATCCCAGGTTGTATTTCACAAGTAAAATGACAAGCAATCAAACTGTGCATTTTGCCATGAAAAAGGCTGCTCTCTTGTCCATTTGCTGGGTCCCTGGGGTGTGATGGGTGGTATGCTTTTATGTAAGAAAACAAATATGGAAAATGGTAGATCTCACAAAGGCTTGTCCAAATGCAATGTCTGTGTTTGCTTGTATCTGGCTAACTTGTTCACAACAATATTTAAGAAACTTTCCAGTGGTAATTACCAAAAGCAACTGGAAGGTGTGTGACACGTGGCTGCCCAAGGCATATGGGACCTGAAGAGTATGTTTGACAAGAGGAACTTTCACCATGTCATGGTGGATGAGACCACCATAGACACCTTTTTTTCATGTGAAGATTCTTCAAAAGCTAGAAGGCCAAGGAGATCATTATGTGTTTCTCTTGTTTACCTTCTAGGGATGTTTTTGGTACCTTGTTTTATGTTCTCTTTTTTCTCTGCAAAGAATGATGTATGATCACCAGTTGAGTCTCATGAACATCCGGGATCTGATCACAATGTCAAGAGAAAGAGGAAGCCATGAGGTTCAAATGGGGCTTTTCTTACCTGGTATTTCGAATGAAGAGCGTGCCCGCATCTTGATGAGATCCTTCAAGTGCAAGTTATCCTTGGCTAACAAATTAAAGGCCATAAAAGTGACAGCCCATTTGAATGACTATGAATGCTATGAACACTCACAGCTATTCCACTCTCTGAACAAAACCGGGGAGAAGAGCTTTGTAAATAGTGCGCTGCTGGGTTATCAGAAAGTTTCTTTGAAAATCAAGAGCCAGGAAGACCTTCAGACATCTGCCTTTTGCCTTAAGCACTGTCGAGATTTGATGCCTTCTTCTAACCTTCCTGAGCACCTACACACACATGCTGCCCATACAGACACGCACACTCAGACACGCACACTCAGACACACACACACACACACACACACACACACACACACACACACACACACACTCCTAAAATAAAAATATTAAGGGGGATGAAGATATGGCCCAGCAGTTAACAGCGTGTACTGCTCTTACAGAGGACCCGAGTTCAGCTCCCAGCACCCATACCACCCATAACTGCCCGTAACTCTAGCTTCAGGGGGAGCAGATGCCTCTGGCTCCAAATGGTACCTGTACTCACAACACGTGTACTCACACATATACATAACTAAAAATAAATATTAAAGCAAGTTAAATAAATAAATAAACAAACACTGGAACACTGAATATGGTATGATAGGCTAGGAACTGAGCCGAGAAGAAAGAAGGGATCTCCCATAATTAAGGACAAACTGACAGTGACCCCTCCCTTTGAGGGTTGTTACTAGGAGACTAATCAACATTATAGAACATGAAGAAATACAGGAGGAGGAGGAACACCTTATGTAACTCTTGCTGCTAACCGCACTCTTTGGACTTAGTCTCAGTGTCTATTCCCTTGTCTCCTATGCTGTGGATACTATAATACTGACAAATATCCTGATACATTAGGTAGTCTGTGTTTTTAATTATTTCAGTGCTCGAGTCAGCAAACCTGCTGAGGGCTTCCTGCCCCTCACCAAGATTCTGGTTAACAGTCCTGTGGTAAGATGAGGGGACCGCATTCCTATCCGAGTCCCAAGCAGTGGCTGTGGACCAGTGCATACTGGTCCCGACTGCTTTCCCTGCACTTGTTCACTCGGCCTGACTTCCTCACACCACATTTTCCCTTGTATGTATTTTTCTACGACAGCTCAACTGTCTTGAGCGACCAGAGTATAAATTATGAACAAGATGGCCTATGTGTATGTGACATTCACACATACACAAAACACATACAAATTAAAAAGGGAAAGTTTAAAAAAACACTAACAAACACGTTTCCCATAATAATATGCATATTGGCACAGATCAATCGTATGTGTTCTTTTCTGATTTTTTTCTTTCTAACATAAGCAGTTCAGTCAGAGGATGACAGTTTATAACCAGTAGGTGTCACTCTATGCCGGGTTGGGTGGAAGCAAACGTGCTGAGATACCACAAATGTGACTTTAAACATTTGTAGAAAGGGTATTAGAGGCTGAAGACATGGCTCAGCAGTCAAGGGTGTGTTTTGCACTTACAAGGGACCCAAGTTCAATTCTCAGCACCCTCACCAGGAGACTCACAACCACTTGTAACTCCAGCTCCGAAGGAGTCAAGTCTCTGGCCTCCACACATGTACCTGCTACTCATGCGTACACACACACACACACACACACACACACACAATTTATATGTGCATATACACATAAATACATAATTCAAAAATGATAATTTAAGATATTAACTCAAATTTATAGTGCTCACTCTGAACTTCTGATGTCTCAAACTTGCCAGACAGAAATCTGGTGCAGCCTGTTAGCACCAGACCATTCCTAAGGGATTGACCATGTCATAAGCCAGTGGAAATCAAAACAGACATATGAGCTTCATGATACTTGGGTTATAATTTAGTTGAAAGCACAGCCTCTGGACACTTAGTCTGTAGACTTTTGATCACTAAGTTATAGGGAAATGGTGTCAAGCTTGACTTTCGTACTTAGAAAGCAATGAGAAAAGTGAATTGGAGGCTTCTAACATCCACCTGAATTTGAAGGCCGGCGTAGAGTTGCAGTGTAATTCATTCTCTTTCGTACTTTAGCTCCTGAGACTAAAGAGACTTGAGGTTACTTTCACTCTACAGATTTAACAGAAACCTTATTCTGATTCAGAAATGGATTCAGTCCTTGGCTTAGTGACTCACTTGCTGCATAAACATGTTAACAATAATAAAGGATAGTTGGGGAGAGAAGAGTGGAGGGGGGGAGGCTCAGCAGGTAAGGGCCCTTGCCTCCAGGCTGACGACCTGAGTTTGATTCCTAGGATCCACATGGTGGAAGGAGAGAACCGACTCCTGAAAAGAGAGAACCAACTGCGACCTCCATGTGTGCACTGCAATGCACACAATCATCCAATAAACAAACAAACAAACGAATGAATGAATGAATGAATAAACAAATGTAATTAAAAAAGAGGACTGGCCAGTTGACTGCTCAGTGTTCATTGGTTCACCTGCTCTTTTCCACATAGCCCCCTTATTTTCCTTGAGACACTTTCCTCCTGGCCCCTTCTGTCGGTCTTTGTGCCCCCCCTTAAGTACATTTAGCCCCAGTGCTTTTGCTGGAATAAAAGATGCTGTGCAGACGAAATTACCAGGATATGTCTAAATCTTCCATTAATCGGTTCTGCTACCTTAGGCAGAGAAGGTGCCAGAAAATTCAAGCAACAGCCAAAGGAACGAGATCTCCATGCCATTGCTCCTGCTGCTAAAGGCTGCCATACTCTTTTTTTTTTCCCCCTTCCACTTCTTGAGGCCACACAGTCTCTTGTATTGGAGGCTACTTCCCATTGCAAACCATCCAGAGGCCGGCCTCATGTTCAGCTTCCAGGATTATGAATGAGTAATGGGGAAGTTTTGATTCCAGTTTTGTTAAAGTGGTTTTGGGCAACGCTTACTTATTCTGGCTTATAGAGATTTTCCTCATAGAACCTTTTAATTCCCCCCTCCAAAGGAGTCATATTTAATTTGCTTAATTGTTGTGTTTTGTGGCACTAGCAATATAAAGACAACTTCCTAGCTATAAGCAGAACTAGGCAGTTGGCTTATTGCATTTGAGGATGGGGAGGGGTGGTGGAGCATCAGTTTGATTGGTTGGAACAATCACAACTCTTTATTTATTACATCGTTCTAGCAAAAGCCCTCTCTACATTTTCAGAACTTTATCTCCCATGTTTTATTTTTGTATATCTTAAGTGTCATTTGTTTGTTCTTATTGTGTGTATATGTGACATGTGCATTTGTGGTGGTTGTACATGCACATGTGACATGGCGTATATGTGGAGGTCAGACCTTTGGGGTTGTTGTGCCTACTGGGTTTCCTCAACCTCCAAGGAAATGACTCCCAACTGCAAAAGCAAAAGGTTTTTCTTGCTAAGAACCGAACTGGCTGGGACTTCACTCTTATCAGAAGAGTAAGGTGCCTGCTTACAATTGCAATGTGTTTTTAAAAGGAAAGGGAGGTTTGAGACTGCTAGTCTCAGCCCATAAGGTTTCCAAGGTTACAGAGATTTCATAGAGTACAAAGTTTTTACAAGGAGGGATTGTTTAGTGCACCTGCAAGGTTAGGGGGTTTCCTTTCTCTAGGACTAGCGGGCTCAGTGGCCTTGTCCTTAAGATAATGGGGAGCAGGGAGAATGTACTCTCCAGTCAGGGAGTTATCTATATCTATTGGCAGAAACACTTGTTCTTTCTAGTTTTCCCTTCTTGCCATGAGTCCCGTATCTTTTAGTTATTAATTTTCCCTCACAGGGGTCAGTTCCACCTTTCCTCGGGTTCCTAGGATCAGATCAAGATCAAATGGTCAGGATTGCACAGCTAGCAGTTTTACTAGCTAAGCCACCCCCGAGTGTTTTATTATTAATAATAAAAATTGTAACAAGAACACACACATACATACATATATATATATATATATATATATATATATATATATATATATATTAGAATAGGAATGTGGTAAAAACTCATGTGGCCATTTCCAGACTAAAAATCACTAGCATTTATCATGCCTCTCTGGTTAAATGCATAGATATTCATTATTCAGGAAGCAAACTCTCAGCTGCTTTAAAACAAGGAGAATCTAATGTAAAGAATTAGTAGCCAGCTAGTGGGGAACTGGGAGAGCCAAAGGGAAAGGAGATAGTGACATATCACAGAGACAGCAATGCAGGACGCAGCCAGCAAACCAAGGGCTGGCTAGATGAATAGAAGAAGCTGGGGTCATTGAAGCATAGAGGAGGGGTCCCTTGGAGTGATACTCTTTGGTCTAAGGAGGATGTCGTGGTTGGCCGGTGTTGATGCCTTAGGGGCTCAGAAGTCTGAAGGACAGCTGCCAGCCTGCAGGTGCTGCCAGCTCTGAGCATACTGTGGTGGTCTAGGGAGTGTGGGAAACTACAAACAGATCAGCTATCACTTGGAAGAAACTTGTTTTCGACATGAAGAATCTGGAGAGATGATACTGGTGGCGGCGGCAGCAATCAAAAGAGAGGGAACAGGTGCCCCTACCCTAGCTTCCTTCTAGATGTTTCCTAGGTCATGCACCTCTTATTTATAAAAGGGATAAGGTGGGACTGGTAAAGAAATGCATGCTATGACACTAGCCCCCATGCCACAGAGTATAAAGTGAAGGAAGGGTAATTCTGCAAGACATTAGAGCAATAGCTAACTAGATTAATAGCGCATTCCACCCCTTTGGCCAGCAACATTCATACCTTTCTGCTCATACTGAAATTTCTCCTCAGGGCTGGAGAGATGGGTAATTTCTATTCAGTAAAGAGTTTTTTTGTTTTGTTTTTTTTTGTTTTGTTTTGTTTTGTTTTTGTTTTTGTTTTACGCTAGAATTACATTTTCTTTCTTTTTTCTTTCTTTTTTTTTTTTTTTGTTTTGTTTTTCATTCTCTCCCCCTCCCCCTCCCCTTTGAGACAGGATTTCTCTGTGTATCCCTGGCTCTCTTGGAACGCTCTGTAGACCAGGCTGGCCTCAGACTCATAGGGATTCACCAGCCTCTGCCTCCTGGTATTAAAGGCATGCTTAAAATTAGCCTTTCTATACAGGTAGTTCCTTCCCCAGATAAGAATGCAAAACAGCTCAATCCTGAAATTTACTAGCAATAGCATAAACTATTTCCCTCTAAATGTTACATCTATATGTTAACTCTAGTAATAATCATTACATAAAATAGTCAACCACTCCCAAATAACTAATATGCCAGTGTTTAGGGCACACAGCTCCTATAAAATCAGAATGCTTGGCAGAGCCAAGAGTGGCCCCAGTCCAGGGCCTTAGGGGAGCTGTAGTTTCAGATCCTTAAAACCCAACTCTGTCTAGCCTAAGGGGCTGTGGTTATCGGTCCTAAGGCCTCTGTGTGCTCAGCCTGTGATGCCCTTGGGAAATCCCGTGTTTCCCTTTGTGCAACATTGTTTGCTTAGCCTACTCCACTGATTTATCCCATTTCATGATGACTCCCTGCTGACACTGTTACATTTCTCACTAAGAACTGTCTATGTGGTACTACACTTCTTAATAAGCTTGCTTAGCACCAGACATATCATGTCCCAAACTTTTCTGTCATTGTCTTCGGATCTTCTGGCCCTCTCTCTCAGGAACCTGTCACTGAAGAATGATTTTCTAGTCCAGATCATCAAAGAATGATCCCCAAAGAAAAATTAGAAAATATTTTATGATAATGAGGACAAAATGCCACAAGCCAAATTGTGAGAAGCACCAGAGTCAGTGCTCAAAGAAAATGTACAACTGTAAATGCTCCTGTTAAAAAGAAGAAAACAACCAGGTTTAGTGGTGCACACCTTTAACCCTAGCACTAGGGTGTAGTGAGATATTCACCTTGTCCGCACCTGTGACTTAGACCACGCCCATTGGGGGTGGAGACAGGGCCGGACGTGACCTGGGGGAAAAGGCTGAGGAGGGGGCTCAGAGAGCTCTCTTGCAGGCAGCATGGGGACAGGAGTACATCCGGAGGAATCCTTGGGACCAGGAACCTGCTGGTGCTCATCTGTCTATGTTGTGAGTTATCTCTCCCTGAATAAAAATCTTTTCAGCCTATTTGTTTATCCTGATCCTTATTAAACCGCAATACTAGGGAGGCACAGGCAGTCAGATATCTGTATGTTTGAGGCCAGCCTGGATCTGCATAGTGGGTTCCAGGACAGCCAGAGCCACATAGTAAGATCAGAAGGAGGAGGAGAAGGAAGAGAAGGAGGAGGAGGAGGAAGAGGAAGGAGAAAAAGAAGAAGGAGGAGGAGGAAGAGGAAGAGGAGGAGCAGGTATAACCTGTACTTGCACTTGCACCTTCAGAAATGAAATTAATCCAAAGCAAGAAGGAAGAAAAAACATAAGGGCAGAAGTAAGTGAAATAGAGAAAAGTCAATAAGACCAAGAGCTGGTCTATTGTAAAGATGAATAAGGAGCTAAGAAGATGACTTTGTGTGTGTATGAGCATTTAATCTGCAAGTATAAGGTCCTGAATTCAAATCTCCATGATCCATATGAAAAGTTAGGCATGGTTACACCTACCTGTAAGTCCAACACTGCAGTTTGGAGTCAGGTGGATCCTAAGAGCTTACTAACCAGCTAATCAAAACAGTAAACTTCTGGTTTAATTAAAGACCTAATAAGACAAAGAGTGATAGGGGGAAACACCCTATGTCCTTCTCAGCCTGGACATGTACATTCATGAGTACATGTACCTGCCTACTCATGTGCATATCACACACACACACACACACACACACACACACACACACGAGATCAATAAAAATGGCATACTTTTATCTAAGCTGTCATAGGCATAAAAACCTCAGTCATGAATTAAAGAAAAGAAATTGCTACCAACACAGCAAAAAATTTTAAATGCTTTCACAAATGCTATAAACAATAATTATAAACAACACATTAGATAATCTAAAATAAATTGGAAAATTCTCCTTGGAAGACTTATATTCCCAAGACTGATTTAAGGAAAAAATAAAAACTCTGAGTACACTTTAACAAATAAAAAATACCAGGCGGTGGTGGCACATACATTTAATCCCAGCACTTGGGAGGCAGAGGCAGGGGGATCTCTGTGAGTTACAAGAGCTAGTTCCAGGACAGGCTCCAAATCTACCCAGAGAAACCCTGTCTTGTAAAACAAAAGCAAAAAACATTTACCAGATGATGGGAGATGTTATTCTGTAAATATGTTTCTCATACTGGTTAATTAATAAAGCCCGGTTGGCCAATAGAAAACTAGATAGGTGGGGCTAGGAGACTAGGAGGAGGAAAGAGGAAGTGGTAAGGAGGAGTCAAGATGGAGACCTGGGAGGAAGGAAGACGCTGGCCGTGGCTCCTCTGCGTGTTATTTGGGGCCGGCACACCAGCCCGGCGGTGGGCGAGATGGCGGAAATCATACAAGCTACAACCAGATTTTTGTTTGTTTGTTTTTCAAGACAGGGTTTCTCTGTGGTTTTGGAGGCTGTCCTGGAACTTGTTCAGTAGACCAGGCTGGACTCAAACTCATAGAGATCTGCCTGCCTCTGCCTCCTGAGCGCTGGGACTAAAGGCTTGCGACACCACCGCCTGGCTATTTACCAGATTTTTTAATACTACACTGAAATGATTTCTAGAGAATAGAATTACAGAGGTCCAGGAGTGTATGGCACAGGTTTGCCAGCTTTGGTGAAGGCCCTGACACAAATGGTAGGTAGCACAGTGGTAGACCATGTGTTAGGGGGATGATCATATAGTGAGATAGAATTCAAGGAAGTGCAAGGAGGGGCCATTAGTGACTTCTTCCTTGGTCCCCACCTATGGGTGGAGTTTCAATGTGTCCCAGAAAATGCTCCCAAAATAACCACATAAAAACTTAATAGTAATTATAAATGATCAGCTGATAGCTCAGGCTCTGAGCTGATAGCATGCTCTGTGTCTGGTCCTCCCACCAAATCTTATCCTGCCTAGCTACAGGCCAATCAGCTTCTTTATTAAGCCAATCACAATGATACATATTTACACAGTGTAAAGGAATACATTCCCCCAGAACCACACTCAGAACTAAGCCTCCAACACATGAATGCTTGGGAACTTTTCTATAGCTTCGATAAATAGACCAAGACCAAGGCAGCTTATATAAGGAAGGGCTTATTGGGCTTGTAGTTCCAGGGGGATAAGAATTTGTGGTGTCAGAGAAGTGTGGCCACAAGCAGACGTAGCAGCTGGAGCAGAAGCCGAGGGTACATACACATCTTAAACCACAAGCAGGAAGCAGAGAGCAAGCTCAATATAGATCAAGTCCTGTAGCTTTCAAAGCCCATCTCCAGTGACATATCTCCTGCAACAGATACCACCTCCCTAATGTCCCCAAACAGCACCATCAACTGGGGATTAAATAGTCAAATTCCTGAGACTATGGGGAACAATTCATTTATACCACCACCGGTGACAAACATATGTGAGCCAAAGAAGTAAATCAAAGAATCCCAATAGAAAATAAGTTCAGGACCAGGGGCCTTGACCGTCATCTGATAAATTCCACCAGATATTAAAAAAGAACCCATCTTTTGCAAAAAAAACAAAAACAAAAAAACAAAAAAAAAACAAAAACAAAAAAAAACCCAAAAACAAAAAACAAAAAACATGGAAGAAAGAAGAACACAAGTTAGTAATATCCAACACATATTACAAGAAAATATCAAACCATCGTTCTCTATGACTGTGGCCATAAGACTCCTCAAAATATACCAGCAAACTGAATCTTGCAACATAATATAGATTATACTCTCTGACCAGGTGGAATTTATTCTGAGAATGCAAGGATTGTTCAAGGTCAAAATCAGTATAATTTAACACATCAAGAAAGGAAAGAAAACGTATGGTTATCTCAATAGACACGAGGAAAGTGTTTGAGAAAACCCAACACTGTTTAATGAAAAAACTCAAAAGTAGAAATAGTAAACTTCTTTAATTTAGTGATGAGCATTTATGAATAGCATTAGCTAACACAATAATAATGGATGAAAGAAAACCTTTCCCGTAAGATCAGGAAACACCAAAGGTATCTACTCAACATCATGCTTGGAGAACTAGCCAGAACAGTTGGGTATAAAAATGAAAACACCTCCAGTCTGGCTAGGACTTTGGTTTGGTTCGGTTATTGTTTTACTTTGGGTGGCAAGCTCTCCGTGTGTAGGCTGTCTTCTAACTCTCAATCCCCCTGTCTGCCTGCTAAGTGCTAGGATTATAGGTTAGGCATGTGTCACCACACCCAGTCCAAGAATTATTATTTCTAAGGAGTGTCTACTATTTGGCATTGTGGCTCTGAGACATGTCATTGCCCACTGATATCCTATGCATAGTCTGTCTTGCTTGTGTAGCAGCAGCTCTTCCTTGGTGACTGTGGTGGTTTGTTTGAGAAATGTCACCCAGAGTCTCTGGCATTTGAATGACTTGTCTCCTGTTGGTGTTTTTGGAGGCTTAGGAGGGATGGCCTTGCTGGAGGATGTGTGTCAATGGGGCAGGTTTTAAGAGTTTAAAGATTTGAGGCACAGCAGCATTTAGGAAACCAATTCAGGGCCATGGAGCTGAGCTGCCTCCTACCGGGCACCACCAGTGGGAACACGAAACACCTTGGAACTGCAAATGAAATCTCCACCAGGGGTTTCTACACTCTGCTGATGACATGAACATATTCTTGACTAAATTTCCTTTTCCCCATTTTTCAAAATGGCTTCTCATGACCACAGATGAGCTCTGGGATGCAGCCACTTAGAGTACAGCTGTGTTTGCATCTCCCCAGATTCACGTTCTGAGATCCTAAGCCAATTCTCTACTTATTCTGTAAGGTCTGTTTCATGCCTACTTGCAAGTCTGTGACCACCCATCAAGCTTTAATATTTGCCCATAACCACTTCAGCATACATCCATAATGCTGAGTATCACTTAGTTCAGACACAGTAGACACCAAATGCCATGCTCAGAACTCTTCCCCAGGAACATTCTGTTCCATCCTGAGATTGAAGTTATAATGCTGAGGGTTTTTACAGTGTTATCTGGGGCTAGTGTTAGTCAGAATGAACTGTAGACCAGGCTGAAGTTCTGGCTTCCAGTCAGCTGATTGCAAGGGACCCTTCCCTCCTTGTAGACAAAGTTATAAATTAGAAGAAGGGAAGAGGGAGGAGAAGGAGGAGTGGGGAGAGAAGGAGGGGAAGGAGAGGAGGAATGAGGAGGAGGAGGAGGCAGCTGCGGCAGTGTGGGTGTAGTGTGTCAGAAGAATTGAGCTATTTATTATACTACCCAGGTAAATCTCATGCCTTTCACATCTTTACCCCTGTCCCCTGTTTCTTGTCCACTAATGACCTGTTGAATCAAGTAGCCTTCAGTCCCATGGTAAAGGGCAGGTCTTCACAGGATTTAGCAGAACACCATGAGCTATTTCTCAGAGTGTGGGCTTTTACAAAAGCCCTGGAGATTTTAATTATTCTGTTGGCATTTGTCATAGGCTCCACATAGAATCTCTGTCTGTTCATTCAAGTGTCATTGGATCTGCTGGGTCTGAAGCTCCAGGTGGCCATGCAGCTAGCACTAAGGCCAGGCTTGCTTTCAGCCTTTCATGCTCTGGTCTCTGGATTATGGATTACTTGGTAAATGGGTTGGAAAAATACCACTCCAAAGGGCCAAAAGTCTGCCAAACATTGTGCTTCACCACCATGGTAAGAAATGAAAAATAGTAACTTGCCTTTGGCCATGACATGGCTGTTGCAATATGTTCCAGAGAATTAGAACATCAGAAACTTTTTTTTTTTTTTTTTACTAAATCTTTTACTAAATCTTGGAGGCTACTTGCTGCTACCCTAGAGCAAATCTGCATTATGTCATTAATGAAATAGACTAGCATGATGTTCAATGGGATTTCATAATGCTCAGGTTCAAGGTCAGACAGGGCTACATAGCAAGACTGTCTTTTTTGTTGGTTTTCCTTTTTACTTTTTTCCTAAGAAACATGTTTTATTTTTACACTGTAACTCACACATGTGGCACTTTGCAACTGTCTCAGGTCTGAAGCTCAGCTTCTCTGTCCCCACGGCATGGAAGGTATAAATCATCAAAGATGAGTATGCACACATATATAGTTTACTGTGGGCAAAAACATCTGCCAGGTGTGAGTTGAGTAGACCTAACATACAGAAGTCTTTTCTGAGTGTCCTTAAGTGCATTGAACTCTTCCAGATACAAACAGTTGCAGACCAAGCTCAATTCAGGAATATAGTTCATTCACATCTCACTTCCTAATCTGGGGTTTCTGCTTTTTCCTCCCAGCCAAAGGGCAGAGATGGAGACTTTACTTTCCCTTTGCTCTCCCATGATTACAATGGCAGAAACATGGCAAGTCCCGTCCACACCTTCTCCTCAAAGCTTGATTCTACAAAACAGTTTGAGGCCCTCCTTTAAACAATATGTCCGTTTTGCTTTGTGGCCCTGGTCTCACTCTGCTACTCTTATGTAGCCCATAAGTTTACTCTTATGTAAACTTGTAGTAGTCCTTCTTCCTCAGCCTCATAGGTGCTGGGATTTCAGGCATGAGCTAGTGATGCCCAGCTTTTTGGTTTCTGAGCCATGCATTTGAAAAGCGGCCTCGAGGGCTTTTTCTTTTTTCCTTCCTTCCTTCCTTCCTTCCTTCCTTCCTTCCTTCCTTCCTTCCTTCCTTCCTCCCTCCCTCCCTCCCTCCCTCCCTCCCTCTCTCTCTCTCTCTCTCTCTCTCTCTCTCTCTCTCTCTCTCTCTCTCTCTCTCTCTCTCTCTCTCCCTTCCTTCCTTCCTTTCTTCCTTCCTTCTTTCATTTGATTCTAAAAGTGAAATCTCTCCAGCCACAGCCCTGCAAGTTACCTCTGGAATCTGGTTGGAGCTTTCTGGCCACTTCCTGTTGAAGACGTGCATGCAGTGTCTATTTTGGTCTAACTTCATTTCTGCCAGAGCTCCAGCCCTTTCAGGGCTTCAGCTTTCCCGAAACCATCTGCTCTGGAGCCTCCCTCTGCTTCCTTCCCTCCCCATGGAAACTACTATATCCACGCTCTATCCGAGGAACTTGTGCCCAGGGTGGAGGGGTGAGGTCACCTCAGCTCCCTCCCACTAATGTAACCTGGGAAAGACCCGTCACTGTGTCCCACTCCTCTCTACTGCGCCATAGAGGAAGGAACTTCCCTTTTCACTATCTCCCTAAATAAAGTGTGTAATTGCAGGGAGTTCACCGCCAATTTTCTGAAGTCTCTGCCACACCCACAGATCCAGCCCAACCATAACAGCAAAGGAAGATTCTTATAGAATCTTATAGAATTCTTATAGAATCTACCACACAAGTCTTTTATTTTCACTTCATCAGAAAGCAGGATACTGAATTAGTTGAGCACTCCCATGACTTTCAAACATACACCATTCCAAGAAACAGAGTAGAAAACAAATGTGCCTCTCTCCAGTTATCCAGTTTCTCTCTCTAGGGAATAAGGTTCATTTCATTAGTAATTAAAACAAAAACAAAAACAAAAAAAAACCCCAAACAAACAAAAACCCAGCATTTCACTTGGTAACCCAGGCTGCACTCAAACTCACGATGCTCCTGTTAAACCTCCTGGGCACTGAAAGAAAGGTGTACTCCATCATACTGGGATAGAATCTTTTGGGTTCTCTTCTGGGTTTTGGTTTTGTGAACTTTTGTTAGTATACAAGTGTGTAATGATTTATTTAACTTGCTCCCTAAGTGTTTGAAGTTCTTTGTTAGTTCAAATGGGTTGAAACACATGCAGCATACTTGCAGAAAAAAATGTCTGGAAACAGAGTTGCTGGATCTTAAACGACACCAAACATACTTTATTTTGGGCTGACTGACTGACTTGTTTCATCCAAAGTGACATAAGTAGCTAGTGCCTGCTTGAACCTTATGGCTCTTTAACTTGATCTTTCCCATCAAATGGCATTATACCATGAGCACAGTTCCCCAGGCCTACCAACTCCATTGTCCATTCAATGGCAGCATGCCCACCCTACCAACAGCTGTCTCCCCAAGCTTGCTTCATTACTGACACTCCATCTCGAATGACCTCATGCTGGGGAACTTTACCATCACTAAGCCCTGTATTGAAAATAAACATTTGAATTCTTGGGTCTTGGCCACCAGCTTTTGGAATGACTCAATAATGGCTTTGTAGACACTTTTATGCCAAGAGTGGAGTAAGAGAAAGGTTGAAAAGAGCAAAACCAGCAATCCATATTTTAGCTATGGGTGTAGGTCAAAAGATCTTGGATTTCATCTGGCTCCACAACTATCAAGTCACTAACAGTCTCAGGGCCTCTTGGCATTGTGCATAGAATGGGGACCCTGGCCTAAATTCTTTTGCAGGACATTTCTTCCTTACTGAGTCTAAACACTCAGATGCAGTCTAAACCAGGGACTGCTTATCTACCCAATGTAAGCAAGAGGGACACAAATCAGCACATGCTTCTAGCCAATGGGTGGGGCAACTGAAAAGGGCTTTGGATAGTGATGTTTCAGGTGAGCAGGCTGGAGGCTTGTTCACATAGTTTGCTGTGTCTACGTTGTGTTGTTCCACCTACAATGTGTCAAACTATTAACACAGCATCCTTAGAGTTCAGAAGAGAAGCGCAGAGAGATTGTGGGAGCCCAATCACTCATCAGTTAATAATTCAAAGAAAGTTTTTTGTTCACACCATTCTGTGTTGAAGTAACTTCCTACAAGAGGAAGGCTTGAACTAGGCTTGGGGGAGTACTATGGTGGGTTCTCCTTCTATAGGAACTGACAGGAACTCATTGAAGCTAGTTTAAAGAGAGAGGAAGAATAAGAGAATAAGACTTTTATCACACTATTACAAGGATCAGAAAAAAGGCTTTAGTAAAGCAGCCCCAGCTCTCTGTACTTTCCAATTCTTTTTATGTGGGGATGTCACTGTCGCTTGTCACAAGCAGGTTCTTTCCAAGCAACAGGAAGCTATGGCTCAAGACAGACTAGGATCCTGTCTCTGAAGTTAATACTTCAGAAGAAAATCGGTACCCTTCATGGAGACCACATGGGAGGGTAGACTTGTGCCTACCATCTAGGCGTGTCCAGTCTGAGACCACTGACCTCTACACACACACACACACACAGCACACATACATAAATAAATGTAATTTAAATTTTAAAATTAGTTGAGTAAACATTGAACCCACAAACTCATCTCTTTATATCATTACTTATTTTATGTTATACAACATATAATGCTTTAGATAAGACATAATATTGTTATTAGTATAACATTTATTATCATTACAAATTATGAATTTATGTAATATCAACAATGAGTCTCTGAATAGCTTGCTAGCTTCCTAAATGCCTTATTGGTGAGTGGCATGGCTACGGGAAGGAAGACAGGTGCAGGTGAGGTTATTATTATTCTTCCCACTTCTCAGAAAGTGAAATACAACCAGTGCAGTTCACTGACTTGTCTAGGGTGTTGGAACAAGCATTGGACTTTGAAGGCATATCTGCATTAAAATTCTGACTGTAAACTTTGCATCTTGTGACAGCTGTTAGACAGATGCTCCTACTGCTCAGTGGAACACTAACAGCTAGAAGAAGGAAGCAGAGGAAGGAATGGAGAGAAGCTAATAATAGGCCTCTGGGTAATCTGCTGGTATATGCTTGCTGTTGAAATGGTATCGACCTGTGTTTGGGACTGAGACCATCCAGAGGGTCCCATCTCTGTCTGCATGATTTGAGGTAGGTGTGGGAGTCAGTGGAGTGAGGAAAGAATCATTGTCTGCAGAGGAGAGAGATGAGGGCTGAAGCACAGAATCCTCTGTCCCCATGTGTGTGGGCATTAACATCCAGAGAAAAATCCACACAAATTCTGTGTGTGTGCGCGTGCGCACTCGAGCACATGTACACAAAAAAGGAGCCCCTGAACCTTCACCAACTCACCTGGCACACATACCTAGGCACTATCAGATACACCCCGTACATAAATTGACATTCCAGTTACATACTAAGCTCAGCCTTCACCCTGTACATGTGCATACTGGGGTCTGATGCAAATTTAGATGCATGACCTATGCACACACTATTAGACATGTATGCGTTATTTGTAATCACTCTCCAGTACATGCACATCCAGTGTACATGGAAATGTTCCCTACTGACACACAGCCTTGGATCCACCGAGAGATAGAAGCCCACGTGTACGCACAGAAGGTTCTGCAGACACTGGCAAACACACCAGTAACCATGACTCGAGCATCAAACCTTCAAATGCTCTCACAACTTCTACACACATAAATGCATCGACACACCCAAGTTGTCGCTGCCTCTGGAAGTCTTTCTGAAATCCGAAGGGGAAAAGAGCGCCAGCTGCTGGCCAGCGCACGTGACCGGGAAGGAAGGCGCTCCCGCCCATGACGGGATGGGAAAACTATGCCTGAGGCCCACATCTCCCGCTGTTGCAGGCAGGACCGAGCACCACCAGAGCTGGACGTGGCGCGGGGTAGAGAGGGTGAGTGTCGTGCGCCGCAGGGCAGAGAGTGGGGCGGACCTGGAGGAACCCTGGATGCTGTAGGCGCGAGATGAGGTAGCAGAGAGCTCGTCCCCGGACGGAGATGGGCAGCTTCTTCCTCTCCCCCTCTGTCTTGGGCATTATAGCCTGAACTCAAACATTTCTAAAGAGCATGCCATGTGCCAGGCTCCGACCGGTGGCTCACGGGTTAAGAAGGAAAAGAGCATTGCGTTTTACTGTGTGCCTATTTGATGCCAAGCCCTCGGGCCCTGAATGTGTACCCGCTTTCGTTTCCATGACAACGAGTTATCGCTATCTTCAAAGGAGAAACTGACTCAGTTACTTTTAAGGACAGGCTTAGGTCTGCACAGATGGCAAAGGCACTTAACCCTTTATGTCCGAGTCGGATATCTAGAATCACAGGGGTAGGTAATATTAATTGGGTCCATTATCTCATTTACTCTGGACATTTCTTTAAATACATTAAAATGGGGGGAGTAGACTAAACTCGGAAAGATATAGGAAATGACGGTGAGAAAATTACATCAAGTTCTTTACTGTCCTCTTCACTCCCCCTCCTTCCTCAAACTACTTGTCTCGAGGCCTTGTCTTTGGTTTGAGACAGCCCAGTCTAGCCTCGAACTCACTGTTGGAGGATGACCTTTGACCCCTCGTGGGCCTCCTGCTTCTGCCTACTGAGTGCTGGGATTGCAGACGTGTAAAGCCACATCAGATTTATTCAGCACTGGGCATCAAAGCCAGGGTTTTGTGCATGCCATGCAAGTACTCTACCTGAAGAGCCATAGCCCCAGCATCCAAGCCTGGTTTATATCTATGTAGTGTTCATATTCTCTGTTCCCTCCTCTCTAACCTTACGTTAGAGAGCACCACACGACCTTAACACCTGACCAAACCGTCACAGTGGCTGGCCTCCCAGCCCAGTCCCTCCTGAAACAGAAGAAGGCCTTTATACATCTCATTGTGGTGCTCCTCTGCTCTGCAACCATAAAACTGTTTGGCCTGCAACCTTTCAGAAGCCCTTCCCTTAATGACCATCAGCCAGACACTATCTACACAAGGTCAGCAGCCTAATGATGACAATGGCATTTAGCATTATTGAAAAATGAAACGAAACAAACCTCTCTTCCCGTGGTTTTATTTCTGCTCTCCCTTCTGCATGGATTTTCTGTTGTCTGGTTACTACATGCATTACTCAACTTCCTCAATTAACTCACCCCTCCACACATCTCTCTAGACATCACCTCTGTCCTTCTTTCTAATTCAGCTAGTGTACCACAATCAAATGAGTGATGTCTTCTCAGGTCCTGGCAGGTACATCTCATGTGTTCTTATAGTGTATCACTCACTGCACTGATCAATTGGAATTCTTTACACAAGTTCAAAGTCAGCAAGTTACCCCCAAGAAAGTGTGTGTGTGTATGTGTGTGTGTGTGTGTGTGTGTGCTGGTGAGTACACATGCACTTGAGTAATGTAGAGGTCAGAGGACAACAGGCATCGTTCCTTGGGATCTGTCCATCCTCACCCACCCCCAGTCAGGGACTCTCACTGGCCTGCAGTTCATCAAGTAGGCTAGCCTGTCTGGCCAGGGAGTCCCAGAGATCTCCCTGTCTCTGCTTCTCTGGGGATGAAATTACAAGCACATTCCACCATGCCGGGCACCTTCTTCATCTTGTTTTGTTTTTATGTGGCTTCTGGGGATCAAATCAGGTCCTCATATTTTTGAGTATTGTTTCCCAGCCCAGGGAGCCACTTTTTGTCTCTGCATTCTTTTCTGTCTAGTCCTGACCCTGCTGACTGGGCACCTTTTCTATACTTTGGTACTGATGCTGCCTGCTCCCAGGGTTTCCTTACAAGACTGATGCTCATACTTCCCCAACTTTTTCCTGCCTGTCAGAGCCCTAAAAACTGCATTTACCTCCATGAGAGGAACCCTGCACAAATGGAATTGCTCAGTTAATCCCCTTCTATTCTAGGTCCAGTTTTGAAAGCAATTCTATGCCAAGCCCTTTCTAAAGCCAATGGTCCTCTCCTAGATGTGTCCTCTTCTATAACTGGCTTATTTCTCTACACATGTGCCCAGTCATGCAGACATCACTAACCTCTTAGGGTCTCTCCTGCTAGCAGAGGGGCTAAGATGGAGGTTCATGACCTATGGGGCTAGCATTGGCAGGCCTGATTCCCTAGACATGGGAAGATGGTTTTCCATTTTTCTGGGCCCAGTTTTGTCTTCTGTGAAGTGCAGATGCCAAAACCAGGCTCTTAGGACTTTGGGGAGAAGTACAGGGCCTACAGAATGTCAGGTCCCCCAGTAAATTGAGGGATTTCCTCTCTCTGCATGCCCAAGTGCCTGAGTGTGGGCATGAGACAGCGTGCATACAGAGAGCACAGGACAAGCTCAAGTCTGGAGCCTCACCTTCCACCTTGTTGGAGTTTCAGTCTCATGTTTGCTTCTAGCTGTCCTGTGAATCTCCAAGGATTACTATAGGAGCTCTGTGATTACAGACTCACACTGCTGTCTCTGGCTTTATACAGGTTCTAGGGATTTAAACTCGGGCCTTCATAGGAGCATAGAACATGAGTCAGCTCCACAGAGTCATCTCCCCAGCCCTGGAAATTATATTTGAACCAGCAATTACCTTAACATTAGAAAGAAAATTAAAACCACACTGTACTGCTGACTCTGGTGACATATACCTGTACTTGAGAGACAGAGGCAGAAAGGGCAGAAGTTTAAGAATTTTCCCAGGACATAGTGAGTTCTAGGCCAGCCTAAGATACACGAGACACTGTCAAAAATAAAAGTAGAGGGCTGGAGAGATGGCTCGAAGGTTAAGAGCACTGACTGCTCTTCCAGAGGTCCTGAGTTCAATTCCCAGCAACCACATGGTGGCTCACAACTATCCGTAAAGAGATATGGTGCCCTCTTCTGGCTTGCAGCCATATGTGCAGGCAGAAGACTGTATACATAATAAATATAAATCTTTTAAAATAAGTAAATAGAGAAGTGGAGACTGGGTGTGCTGGCACAAACCCACAATTCCAAAACTTGGGAAGCCAATACAGGAGGATTGCTGGCAAGCTGCGGGCCAGCCTCTTCTATCTACATACTTACTCTAGGCCAGCCTGGGCTTCACAAAGAGAGCCCCCCCCCCCACCTCCCAAAAAAAAAGTTCAGTGCCATCTGTGGTCTACATAAGGCAACTGACTAGCAAGCAGCAAGCTGATCACTTTCACTTTTTATATGTATTTGTGTTTTATATGTATTGTGTATATGTCTGTGTATGTGTGTTCACATGTATGTTAGTGTACATGCATTGGAATCCAGAAGTGAACATTGGGTGTCTCCCTCTAATGTGTCCCACCTCTTTTTTTTTTTTTTTTTTTTTTTTTTTGGTCACAGACTCTTACTCGCCCTGGAACTGACATTTCAGCTAGGCTTTAGGGACCCACCTGTCCCCTCACAGCCAGCACTAAGCTAACAAGTGCTTACCACCACACCTGGCTTTTATGCAGACGCTGGGGATCTAGCCTCCAGTCTTCATGCTTGGGCGGCAAAGCACTTTATCCACTGAGCCATAACTCTAGCCTCCAGCTGACGACTCTCATGAAGATGGACTTTCCTTTGTGATAGAGTTGTTTTCCATTGCTTTTCAGCCTCTGTGAGCCAGTTCTTACACTGGTAATTTTTAAAAAAACTGACCACTAGGTTTGACGCTTATGACCTTCTTTAGAGTCCAGCATGTCTGGAGACTAGGTGCCTTGAGTATTTTGCCAGAAGGTAGGTATGCACACCTTTTGCAAACTGTGCCAATGGAGGCCAGAAGAGGGAGGTGAGTCCCTGAAATTCTACAGAGGGCTGTCATGTGGGCAGGAAAGACCTGAGTTCAATTCCCCAAACCCTCAGGGTGGAAAAAAAAGAACACAGTCCTGTGAATTGTCCACTAACCTCCACAGGTACTCTGTGATACACTTTAGTTTGTGCAAACACAAACACATGTGCCCACATACACACACACACACACACACACACAATCAACCAATCAATATGTACATTAATAAATAATATTAAAAAGTGAGTCCCAAGACTGAAAAACTTCACAGGGTTTCAAAAGTTAGTGTTAACTAAATTAACTAGGGAGCTGGAGAGATGGCTCAGCAATTGAGAGCACCGACTGCTCTTTCAGAGGATTCAGGTTCAATTCCCAGCACGCACACAGTGGATCACACTGTCTGTACTCCAGTTCTGATGTATCGATATCCCTCTTCTGGCTTCCACAGGCACCAGACACACACGTGGTTCAAATACATACATGCAAGCAAAACACTCATATGCATAAAATAAAAATACATTTAAAGAATATGTTTCAAAGATTGCAAAATGTCTCACTAATTATTTTTGAAGATTATATGTTCAAATGGCATGACACATTGACCTAAATAACATTGAAGTTGATTTCACCTGCTTCTTTTTACCTTTTTAATGTGATTTCGAGATCACTTTAAATGGCATACATGGCTTATGTCCTTTTCCTATTGGACAATGCCATCCAATTATTCTCCCCCACCATGTAGGTCTGCCATGCCGAGGGTGACCCTCAGGAGACATGGAGACAGAAGAACAAACACCTCAGCTGTCTTCCCCTGCTCCTCACATTCCACTCAGCAACTGCATCCTTCTCCTTCACTGTCCTCCTTGGTCCTCCATGTGGTACAATAGCCACAGGCAAGGTGAAGCTTGCTGGTCTCCATTTCTGTTTCCAGAAGCCGGGCTCCACCCCCTGACTTCTGTAGCCAATTCTTCAGTGGAGGGTCAGACATGAAGTAGCCTGGGCCAGAGGGCTGACCTACACTGCCCACTATGTTGAATGCCCTATAAATAGACAAAAATAGGATGCTTCAATATTAATTCCAAGACTGACTTCCTGTGCGCCTTCAGAAATGCTTGCTGAGACGAGCACAGCTAGATCCAGCTCCTGGAACCTCTCATTAGGTCATAATTTATCTTTAGACCTCTGTTCCCAGGCAGAGCCAAGAATGGGAAGGGAGAAAAAGAGGGGATTAAAATATGTCTCAGTAAGAAGACCCCATGCTTTCCAACTCTCTGTATTCACTTTGAAATCCCCTCTCTCTTTCCCTCCCTCCCTCCCTCCCTCCCTCCCTCCCTCCCTCCCTCCCTCCCTCCCTCCCTCCCTCCCTCTCTCTCTCTCTCTCTCTCTCTCTCTCTCTCTCTCTCTCTCTCTCTCTCTCTCTCCTGAGCAGTGCAGAGTTCCCAAGTGGGCCCCAAACTTATGATCCCAGAAAAGGGATGTCCTGAGAGTTCTGTAGAAGCTGCAGTCAGCCCTCTCTTCCAGGCCACCTCAGCATTTAGAGAAACTGGGAGAGGACTGCTTCTAATTTGCTTCCTGGAATTGGGGAAGGCAGGGTGTTTTCCATTAGAGTTCTCACTGGCATCAAAGCAGATTTTTAACAGTCTTCATCCATCTGCAAGCAAGCTCTCTTTAACTCCAGCCACCAGTGTGTTCGTTCTAAAGCGGTATACAGAAGAACTGCCCCGTTGGATCCCATCTGGAGGTCCAGATCTTCTGCTGAGGATGAGGCAAGGCAAGGCATCACCCCAGGGTCTCCAGGTGGAGGAGAGGACTGTGAGCCTCAACTGAACTATAGTCCTAGCCCTCAGACCTCTACGTTCTTAATAGCTAAGTGTGGCTTTGTCAACCACAAATGTGTTAAAGTCCTGTTGGTATTTCATGGATCATGAGTGATCATTGCATCCAAAGTCACTTAATTCATGTTGAACATAGGCTATATATAGCACTGTCCTAGGCTCCAGTGTTACAGACAGGTACAGGCAAGGGCCCCACTTCCCCAGAGCTCCCACTACGTGGAGACAGAGGTTAATCATGACCACAATTGGGTCACGTGCCTCGAAAGGCAGGCCAGGCAGCCCAAGAACATTTCCGGTCAGATACCTCAGAGTGTGGGCAGTGTTCCCAAGGAGATGAAGACTAGGTCTGAGGTTTCAAGGATGAGGTGGGCAGCTGAGAGGACTTCTGGGGAGCAGGTTAGAATAGGGGGGATACAGGTGGCCAACTGCACTGTTTAGTGTGTCCACTCCTGGGATGGATGTTTAGAGGTGTAATCTCATCTTTGACACAGACTCTGTGAGTTAAACATGGCAATGTGTCCATGAAATAGTTAAGCAAACAAATGACTGATTTTTCTAGGGCTCTTTTCTACTGAGAAAAAAAAAAATGTTTGAGATCTTCAGATCTTCGAGCAACGCTTGGTCAGCACCTGGGCCTCACTCAAAGCCAAAGACAAGCATTCCTGGTGTTTGCACTTGCAGACCACATTCCAGAAAAATACAGGCAAGGCCAGTGTCCTCACCTCTGCCCCTTCTCATGTCAATGTCTTGGCAGAAGTCCCTGAAGAATGAGCCAGAGGCTATGATGTGCTGTGAAGTGTGGAGGGAGACGGCTCTTGCCCTACAGTGGACTCCAGACTGAGGCCATGGGCTCCCAGGGCTTTCCTGGAACATTCATATTCATGAATCACTAGCTACTTTCTCGAGAGACTAGAAGCCCAGTATGGGACAGATTAAAACCGGACTTCAGAATTCATCCAAGTTTAACACCTCATAATTCCATTTCTGGGATTTAACTATGGTTATTTTCCCCTTTAGCAAGAAGACTTGATGAAGCCTTTTTCCCCTACACACGGCCAGAAAGAACAACTTAGATGACAGGATTTACAAAGGTACGGGGGCGGTGATGGCTAATTTTTTTTTTCTGACCAATTGAACCTCTCTTTGTGGAACATTTGCTATATGTGTGTATTCTGCAAGCCCAGCTCCAGTGACAGGGACAGAAAGACAGATCTTTGTCTGAGCAATCCAAAGGAGAGTTTCTTGACTGGGCCAGGTAAGAAAAAGCAAATGGAAGAGAAAAACGTGAATTAGTGGTTTCTGTGCCCTCTGGCATTCAGCCCCCTTTCCTTTTTCTACGGACTCTCTGACTCTCAAACACATGTCAAGCATCTATTTCTCTTGTTTAAGGTATGTGTGTACAAACTTGCGTGCGCACACACACGTAGTTGAGCAACTCATATATGGGGTACCCTGGGATGCCAGATAAGGATGTCAGTTCCCCTGCAGTTACAGATGGCTGTGAACTGTGGGATCTAGGCATAAGAGGGATGAAAAAGTAAACAAGCGGCTGCAAGAGCCAGGGGAGAAGTGAAGAGCCAGGACTGAAAGGAGAGCTTCCTCAAAGCACAGGGCACCAGATACCTGGAAGAAAGGCCCAAAGCTGAGCCTGAGGGCAAGGTGCTGCCCTAAGAGCAGAGGGGCTGGACCTCGGTCTGGTGGAGGTCCTGTAGCTAGCCAAGAAGCAAAGGGAGGGGCAGAGGCTGGGGTGAGGCCGAGGCCAGGTCGTTTAGGGCCTTGTGGGGTCTGATAGTGGTTCCTGTGTTTGTGGCCAATAGCCAGAAGCTACTGGACCAGCTTGAAGAAAGAGGTGTCTGATGGATGGTTTTCAGCTCTGGCTGGGGCATGTGGAAGAGGCTGGGAGTCATGGAGTACACACAGGAAAGGAGGGTGTTGAAAGACTCAAGTGAGAAATGAATAATGGGATAGGGTGGGGTGGTCTTTGCAAACCGCAACCCAGATCTCTTGGCTAGGACCCTAGCTGGACGCCACATCATGAACACTGCAGAGGAGTTTATGTATGGTGAGAGTCAGGGCCCTGGATGGTCATGTCCATTGAAACAGAGACTTTTCAAAGAGTAGGAAATATTTCATTGTTCTCTCTCTCTCTCTCTCTCTCTCTCTCTCTCTCTCTCTCTCTCTCTCTCTCTGTGTGTATGTGTGTGTTTAATTTTATTTTATGTGCATTGGTGTGCTGCCTGTATAATATGTCTGTGTGAGGGTGTAGGATCCCCCGGAACTGCAGTTACAAACCATTGTGAACTGCCATGTAGGTGCTGGGAATTGAACCCAGGTCCTCTGGAAGAACAACCAGTGCTCTTAACTTCTGAGCCATGCCACTGGCTCCCTCTTTGTGTGTTTTTTGAGATAGTGTCCCATGTAGCCAAGGCTGGCCTTGAACTTGCTGTATAGCTGAGCATGACTTGGAGCTCCTGGTCCTTCTACTTCCACCCCAGAGCTGTGATTACAGGTATGCACTACTACACCCCAGAGGACAGGAGGTTTTCCTCAAGTATCTGATTACCAAAGTATCCTGAGAAAGCAGAAATATCCCTTTGGCATTTTCAGAGTCCTGTGGTATGCATGCGTGCAAAGCTGTAAAACAGAGTACAGCATACCAAAGGGTGCTGAGTGTGGGCTTGGCATGCGCTTCAAGGTGTCTTCTGTCATGTGGGGTGCTCCAAAGGAAAAACATCTAAGCAATGCTGGCAGTACACAAAGCACTTATCTATCAGGGGCAGCCAGCACCAAGTTCAAATATAACTTCTGCCACTAACTAGTGTGTAGACATGAGCAAGTTGCTTTCCCTGGGTATGTGGGAGGAAACTGCAGAAGGGAGAAGGGTAATATGGGGTAAGCATGGTCAGTAGGGATAGTTGGCCATGGGAAAAGTCTCTGCCCTGCTGGTGTGACAGTGAGTAAACCACTTCACCTCACAGAGCCTTGGCTTCTCCCTTTGAAAACTACCCTTTGTAGGGCTTTCCAATAGCACAATGCAGGTAACGAGCTCCATGCAGACCCTGGAACACTGTGGGTGCTTATTAATGTCAGCTTGTCTCTGCCTCAGTATCATCGGTAACCGAAGGAGCTGGATCTGACGCCCTCCCCGAGTTGACTCTATGTTTATGTAAAAGGCTGTGGGAGAGTTACTCCATCTCGATGGCTTGAGGGCTTGCTACCTTCTAAGCATGCCATCCCCATTCCCAGTTTTCTCACCAGGGCCATCACATGGGTGGTGGTGTGAGCATAGAGCCCAAGGAGGGAACAGAACTACATGGACTCTTGTTTTTCTTGGAGATGCCTGGGAAGCAAGGAAACTCTCCTCTCCCTTCAGTTCTGGAAGCAAATCTAGTCCCTTGCCTTTCTTTCCAATGCTATTCCTGGCTCCAGCTCCAGAAAAATAAAATAAAAATAAAACATCTCACTGTGTGTCCCAGAGCAGCCCGCCCCTTAGGCTCGGGGACCTGCTCCAGCCCAGCTGTCCCTGAGAGGCCTCTGTCAGAGAAGATTACACTGGAGAGAGCAAGTTTCTCCCTCCCAGGGCTCTCGTGCTGTACTTTGGGGCAGAATAGAGAGCACTGTGATAGATACGCCCCTATGCCCACTCTGGTCTTGCTGTTTCTTGGCTGTGACTTTAGCTGTTCTCAGAGTTCGTGATCTACTTGTAAAAGTCATTCCACCTCCCTCCCTCCCCCCTCCTCCCCCCTCTCTCTTGCTAATCTGAAATGTTTATGGGTCACAAATTGCCAGATCATTTCAAAACTGCTTGCAAAATTAATTTCCATTCTTTAAGACTCCCAGGTGTGCTTCAGCTCCTAAATAACAGGGCTGTGGAATGTAGCTCAATGGCTGAACGCTTGTCTAGCATGCAAGATGCCCTGGGTTCAATCCCCAACTCAGGAGGAAAAAATCCAAATTATACCAGGCCATTTTCCACAACTCACATCTCATTTAGCAGGAAGAAGAAAGAGAGAAATGGACCTAAGTAGTGGCCAGTTTCCCAGAAGTGCCTGTCACTGGTGTAATACTGACATACACGCCTTATTATGCTGAGCAAGCCTGACACAGAAATACAACCAAGTATGGTCACCTATGCTTGTGACCCTCTGTCCCTTTATGAACAAACATCAGCCAGTGAGGGGAGCTCAAGCTAGCCTGAGAAACTTAGTGAGACCTTGTCTGAAAAGGAAAAGTAAGAAGGGATCTGGGGGTACAACCTAGTGGTAGAGCACCTGTCTGGGATGGGTAGAGCCCCGGATCATCCTGAAAAAAAAAAGATGTTCAGACCTGGAGTGGACCA
Source organism: Cricetiscus sungorus (assembly GCA_030556225.1). Classification (NCBI taxonomy): domain Eukaryota; kingdom Metazoa; phylum Chordata; class Mammalia; order Rodentia; family Cricetidae; genus Cricetiscus; species Cricetiscus sungorus. The sequence continues at coordinate 24,702,212 of JANBXA010000069.1, forward strand.
GGAGCTGAGCAGGAGTCAGCTTGTTCCAAGGGGAGCAGCCAAAGAGAGTCCCATCAGCATCAAGATCCAACCCGACTGGAAAGCAAAGCAGGGTGTGCGTGCTGGGCTCATGGGTCAAAGGCTGTGTAGGAGCTGTGGAGCCAGCTAGCTATCCTTCATATCCACAACGAGAAAGAAGGCTGGAGAGGGAAAGGCTCAGTGTCAGAACTGGACGGGTCTCAAATTGGGACTCAGATGACCAGCAGCCCCAGCTACCCTTAGAAACTTACTATGAAAACTAATTATGCAGCCCCACTCCTGAGCTACTCCAACAGGACATAAATTTAGAGGGTGGGACTTCACCATCTGCATTTTAACAAGCCCCCACTCTGAAATCTGATTGACAGACTCTCAGATTGAAAAAGCACTGATCTCTTCCAGCCCTTTGCTGTTCCGGTAGGAAAATTAGGAGTCAGAAAGAGAAAGGGGCTATCCTGAGGTCACAAAGTAAGTGACTGCTGAGAGCCATTCAGGTAGCCAGAAGTCATGCCCCACATGTTTCTTCTCCCTCCTAGCTTCCTCCTGGGTAAGAGAGGCCATTAGGGACTGTGCATCAGAGGTAGCTTGTTAACAGGCCTTAAGCAAAGCCCCTGATTTCTGCTCCAAGCCCAAGTTTGTGTGTCTGCACAGTGTACATGGGGAAGAGAGGAGCTCCCACTGTGTCCCGTTCTGATACTTAGTGGGCTTGTGCTACTGCCACAAGCCTTAAGGACAGTCCAGATTGGAGTAGGAGGGGGCAATCTTTAGAACTGCATGGCCTGGATCAAACCCCAGCCTACCACCTCCTAGCTACATGTCTTAGCCAGTCCCATCACCTAGCTTTTCTGAGCCTCTTTCCCCAACTTGTGCTTGTTCCGTAAGGCTGTTGTACTGAGATGAGGGTGCATTGACATGTCTGAGCCTTGAGTGTGGGCCTGGGCACCAGAAGCACTTAGAGAAGAGTTGTTACCATGGCCAGGGCTGCCACCCGCACAAGGAATCACCAGCCCTCCGACACTGAATCCTTATCTTCTCGCATTTGCAACCCCAAGTCCCTGTGAGAAGTGGTCTAGCTGCCAATCACCAGCTACAATCAGTGTGCCTGCCCTTGTAATTTCAGTTTGCACATTTGACTGAGTCGTCAGTCCCTGGGGCTGTGGTGTGTGTGTGTGTGTGTGTGTGTGTGTGTGTGTGTGTGAATTTGTGTGTGATTGTGTGGTGTGTGTGACTGTGTATGTGGTTGTATGGTGTGTGTGTATGCGTGTGTATGCGTGTTGGGGTGGGGGAGTTCTTTCTGCATTGTAGCTACTTGGATGAATGACATCCTAATGGTGAACGGCTTGCTCTCAAGACCCCTGCAAAGTGTATCTGAGCACAGGATTCAGCTATGCCGTTAGGAGTTAAGATATGATCACACTGCCAGGTGGTAGTGGCACACACTTTTAATCCCAGCACTCAGAAAAAAAGAGGCAGACTGGTTTCTGGGTTCCAGAACAGCCAGGGCTACACAGAGAAACTCTGTATTGGAAAAAAAAATGATGATTTTGTCTAGAACAGTGGTTCTGAACCTTCCTAATGCTATGACCCTTTAATACAGTTCCTCATCTTGTGATGACCCCAACCATAAAATTATTTCTCCTTCATAACTGCAATTTTGCTACTGTTACGAATTGTAATGAAAATATCTGTGTTTTTCTATGTTCTTAGGCGACACCTGTGAAAGCATTATTTAACCACCAAAGGGGTCCTACCCCACAGGTTGAGAACCACTGGTATAGCTGGATGTCTATGATGCAGAAAAGAGAGACAGACAAATATAATTGCATCCTTGCCTCCTTCTCCTCCTCTTCCTGATGCCTTTGGACTGACCACTAGTGTGTCAGAACCATGTCCACTCTCAGCTGCCACAGCTCTTTTGTCATCCATAGGTGACCACCATGATATCCTGGGTACTCTTGGCCTGTGCCCTTCCGTGTGCTGCTGACCCACTACTTGGTGCCTTTGCCCGAAGGGACTTCCAGAAAGGTGGTCCTCAACTCGTCTGCAGCCTGCCTGGTCCCCAAGGCCCACCTGGCCCTCCAGGAGCACCAGGACCTTCAGGAATGGTGGGAAGAATGGGTTTTCCTGGTAAAGATGGCCAAGATGGCCAGGATGGAGACAGGGGGGACATCGGAGAAGAAGGTAAGAGACTTCTATCTACCCTCTTGTCCAACTAGAGTTGACAGCATCTGTCATGGGTGGGGGGTGCTTCAGTACCCATCAGTACCTCTTTCTAACCAAATGGAAGAGAACCGGTGGAGACTGTCAATTCTGTGTCCCTGCCTCTGTGGAGCATTTGAATTGGTAAGTTGGGGGTTAGGGGTGGGGTGAGTGTGAGCCAACCTATGAGCTATTATCCAAAGTGCATGGTTTGTAGGTGACAGCAACCCAATTCATGGGCCCAACTGAGATTACTTGACTCACAAAACTGTGCAGATGGAGAGCTGACCTTGAGGAAGCCCTTGGCCCAGAGCTTGTTGTCTGGGCTCTGATTCTTGGTTTCATCCCCCTAAAGCTGGATGCTCTGAGAAATGGCAGCTGATGATTCAGGCCTCCCTTGCTATGGCTTCATCCATACCCATCCTTTAAGGGAAATGCCGTACCACCATTTACCAAGGTTGGATCAGATGCCACCCGTAGATGATTCTGAGTGAGTAGCGAAAGCACTTGGTCATTGTAGTTGACAGCCCCACAGGGACCCACACGGAGTAGTGAAGGGTGGCTTGGAACACATTGGATCCTGTCTTTAGGTTCATTCTACCTGGATATTACCTCTGACCTTTCACCCCTGCTCTTTATCAGCACCCTCAAATGTGCAGTTTTCTGTTCTTGGTGCTAGAGAGTAAACTTGGGACCTTGTGCAATACACCTGGGACCTAAGTACATGCTCCACCCTGCCAGCCTCGTGACAGCTTTCACTTACATGACGTTTTAACACTGACAAGGCATTTTGAGTAAGTAATTCCTCAGATCACCAGCACGGTCCTGTAAAGCAAATGCCCTTATTCCAAGTTTCAAATGAGGAGACTAAGACTCAGGCTAGCAAAGTTAAGATGGCCAAGTCATTGTTGCAAGCGCATAAACTCTGGGGACAACCTTGAACACTAATTTTGACAAGTGTCTTAACCTCCCCACATCTACAACAGTGATACCAGCAACACTTCCTAACAGAGAGAGAGTGGAGAACTGTGTAGAGCACTAGTCTTGAAATCACTGTTCCAGTGCTCGCCCCTATCCTGATTTCCTGATGTTTTCCTATCACACAAAACCACCTCCTCCAAGACTTCTGACAAAAAGGACCCTAGTCAGGCACTGGATGGCACCCTCCCTCCCTCTTTGACCCCAAGGTATATTCAGGTCAAGCAGGGCCTGCCAAAGCCTTTCTGGAAACTGGCCTGAGGACCCTGTGGGAGATAGTCTCTGTCAACCTCTCTCCTTGATCAGGAGCAAGGGGGGAGGGATTCTTTGGATCATCTGGTGACACAAAAGAAGGCAGTGTTGAGAGGCCGAGAGGGAGCAGCCTGGTGTGTGTAACAGGAGCAGGATAACGTCCAGCCAGCCCCACTAACAAACATAAACCCATCTCCAGAGGGGTCTCAGGGAGGAAAAGCAATGTTTCCTGGAGGCTTTCAGAAGGTATTGAAGAAGGAAGCAAATCACACCGTCAGAATTGAAAGTTCCTGTCATGCTTCCCTAACTGTTTCACTGGGAAAGAATGCCGAGCCAAAGTGGTCATCTCCATACTTCCTATTCCCTCAACCCCTTCTCCTAGCTTTTGTTGTTGTCCACCTCAGTTTTAAAATTCTCATTATTTACTTATGAGCCTGTGGGTGTGCATGTGTGTTCATATGCATGTGAGTGCCCAAGGAGGCCAGAAGAGGACATTGAAGCACTTGGAGCTGGAGTTACAGGAGTAGATGGATTTCTCTTTGGGTACCAGCTCACAGAGAACCACACAGAGATTTATTATTAACCATGAAAGCTCAGCCTTAGCTTAGCTTTGCTCTTAATTAGTACTTATAACTTGAATTGACCTGTATCTTTTTTTTTGATAATTTTTTATTTGAATTTGAAACAAGCTTGTTTTACATGTCAATCCCAGTTCTCACACCCTCCCCTGCTCCCCCAGCAACCCTCATCCCATCCCCTTTCTGCTCCCCAGGGAGGGTGATGCCTTCCATGGGGAGTCTTCAAAATATGTCACATCATTTGGTGCAGGGCCCAGGCCCTCCCCCATGTGTCTAGGCTGAGGGAGAATTCCTCCATGTGGAATTAACCCTTTTAATCTACATTCTTTTTCATGACTCAGTTACCTTTACTCTGGGCTGCCTATCCTGCTTCCCTTCCATCTGCTGGCGACCCCACCTTCTTCCCAGATTCTGCCTTCTTCCCAGAGTCCTCTCTGCCCTGAAAATCCTGCCTAGCTATTGGATGTTCAGCTTTTTAATCAAACCAATCCCAGTGACACATCTTCACAACGTACAAAAAGATTATTCCACAATGTACAGGTGGTCATGAGTTCCCCAGTATGAATACTGGGAACCCAACTCTGATCCTCTTCAAGTGATCTTGATGACTGAACCATCTCCAGGGCACTTAATTTCCATTTGTTATCAAGGACTTGACTAGTTTTATTTGCATTTTCTTCTCCATTTGTCATTTATCCTGTTTTGGTGCTAAGTGTGTGCTCTACTACTGACCTAAATGTCCCACCCTCATTTTATTTATTAATTGTGTATGTAAGTGGCTTTGAGTAGTAATTGTATAAGTGAATGCACCTTGTGTTTTAGATCCCTAGAGAAAAGTCAGGAAGGATGCACACCTGGTTGGTGCACAGTGGTTGGTGTCTAGAAAATGAGAGGAAGATGAGAAGTGTTTAAGGAGGACTCCTCATGCATTTGTGCCATTATCGCCACGACACTGTATCTGTGTCCCACTTGCTCCATTTAAAAATGGCTTCTGGCAGGAGTGATGCTCCCATGGTTAAGAACGCTGGTTGCTCTTGAAGAGGATCCACGTTTGGTTCCCAGAACCCATATGGCAGCTAACATCCATCTGTAACTCTAGTTCCCGGAGATCCCATGCCTTTTTCTAGCCTTTGGCACCCCACGGGCACCAAGCACGTAGGTGGTACACAGACCTACATGCAAGAAAAACACCCACAAACATAAAATACAAATTTCGAAAAATGGCTCCTGAAAATTAGGTATTCAATAAGAAAATGTTATTTGGAAATCTATTTCCCAACCATTTAAAGTAATAAATGTTTTAAAATGTGATAGTAAACTCAGGACTAAAATATAGAGTATATTAGGGACCTGTAAGGGAACTAAGCCAATAGGATGAGCGTATGTTACTGTCTTAGTCACTGTTCTATTGCTGTGAAGAGACACCATGACCAAAGGTGCTGGATAGTTTTATGTCAACTTGACACAAGCCAAGGTCATCTGAGAGAAGGAAACCTCAATTAAGAAAATTCCTTTATAAGATAGGGTTGTGGGCAAGTCTGTAGGGCATTTTCTTAATCAGTGATTGATGGAGGAAGACCCAGCCCAGTGTGGGTGGAGCCATCCCTAGGCTGGTGGTCCTGGGTTCTATAAGATCCCTTTCCTGGGTTCTACAAGAAAGCAGGCTGAGCATGCCATGGGAAGCAAGCTCGTAAGCAGCATGCCTCCAAGGCCTCTGCATCAGCTCTTGCTTCCAAGTTCCTGCCCTGTTTGAGTTCCTGTCCTGACTTTCTTCAATGATTAACATTGCTGTGAAATTGTAAGCCAAATAACCCCCTTTCTCCCCAAGTTACTTTGTCCTGTTGTTTCATTGAAGCAATAGAAACCTTAACTAAGACACCAAGGTAACACTTCTTTTTGTTTGTTTGTTTGATTTCTGAGACGGGTTTCTCTGTGTAGCTTTGTAGACCAGATTGGCCTCCTCGAACTCACAGAGATCCACCTATCTCTGCCTCCCAAGTGCTGGGATTAAAGGCATACACCACCACTACCACCCAGCAGAAACTCTTATCACAAATAAATAAATAAATAAATAAATAAATAAATAAATAAATAAAAAGGAAAGCATTTAATTGGGGGCTTGCTTTCAGTTTCAGAAGGTTAATGCATTATCACCATGGTGGGGAGCATGACAGAAAGCAGGAGGCAGGCTCTAGAGAAGCAGCTGACAATTCTATGTCATGGTCCACAAGCAGGCAGAGAGAGACAGAGAATGAGACAGAGACAGAGACAGAGAGATTGGGCCTGGAGTGGGGCTTTTGAAACCTCAAAGCCATCCCTAGTGATACTGCTTCTCCCACAAGGCCACACTTCTAATCCTTCCCTGACAGCTCATCATCTGGAGACTGAGCATGAAGATGTGAGCTTATGGGGGCCATTCTCATTCAAACCACACACTCCTCTCTCTGGCCCCCATTGGCTTATAGCCATATCATAATGCAAAATGAATTCAGTCCAATTTTAAAAGTCACTGTAGTCTATCAGTCTTAGGGCTGTTTAAAAGTCCAAAGTCTCTTGTGAGACTCAAGATCATCTCTCATCTATAACCCCCTGTAAAATCAAAATAAAAAAGCAGGCCATGTACTTCCAACATGCAGGGGCACAGAGAATATACATTACTGTGCCAAAGAGAAAGAAAGGGAGCACAGTAAGGAAATACAAGACCAAAGCAAGAACAAAACCAGAGGAAACAAAGTACCTTGTCAAGGGGGAAAAAAGTTTTCCCTCTTTCACTTCAGTGGATGTAAACCATCCTTGCCTGTGTCTGGTGATGCTCGGATGTTCATTAGCATCAGCACCTCTCAGGAGCAAGTCCTTTGATGGGCATTTGACATGACTTCTGCCAACGCACACCTTAGTTAACACAGAACCCAAACCCCCTTCTATGTATGTTTTGTTTAAAATGTGTTGGAGAGCCAGGCCGGCTGGCTCATACTGGAATCCCAGTGTTTGGGAGGTAGGAGATGATTCTGCAGTATAAAGCCAGCCTCAGCTTCCCAGCATGTTCACACCAGCCCTAGGCCACGTGAGACAGGCTAAAATAAAATAAATAAAAATTTGGGTTAAAGAATCCTATGTATGGGCTGGAGAGATGGCTTAGAGGCTAAAAGCACTGGCTGCTCTTCCAGGGGTCCTGAGTTCAATTCCTAGCAACTACATGGAGGCTCACAACCATCTGTAATGAGATTTGGTGCCCTCTTCTGGCTTGCAGGCATACATGCAAGCAGAACACAGTATACACGATAAGAAAGACTAAAAAAAAAAAAAAAAAAGAATCCTTAGTACAAATGTTTCCTATGGAGTCATTGGCCCAAAAATGCTGTTTGTAAGAAAATGTATATTTTATGAAGTATCAGTATTCACAACCAAGACGTGTTCTCTGAGTAAACTCCTGGAGGAGATGTTCTGCAGGATTTGCCAACTGATGTTTAACATTTAAACAGTGTTTGCCAGGCACTGCCCTGTACCCTCAGAGAACGCAGGGATGGGGAGGCACTATTGTTTCCTGGCACCCGGAAGTTCTGGCACCCGCTGCTGGTTCGGCTCAGAGAGCGTCGCAGCCGTCTTTATGTAGCCTGTAAATCCATTTCCTTCTTTTTGTTTTCCTGGGACAATGTCATGTAGCGGGCTGGTCTCAAACTCACTGTGTAGCCAAGATGATCTCGAACTCCTGATTCTCCCCAACACACACTCACACACCGTGCTGGAGTACACCACCATGTCCAGTTTTATGTGGTGTTGGAGATAGAACCCATGAGTTCACGCATGCTAAGCAAGCACTCTACCAACTGAGGTACATCCCAAGCCCAGTGAATTGTTCTGTTGCCCTGATTCCTGGGGCTTCTGACAGGCCTGTCCACCCTGGTTTTCCTGAAAAGACCAAGGGCAGCACCCCCAATCACGCTTTCATCATCTGCCCCCTCCCGTGTGCCCCAAAACCTCTCATTCTCTCCAGCCGTGGGCTGTGCCCAGGTTCCATAGGTCCCTTATAAAATCAGCTGTTCCATCTTCCAGGGCCACCAGGCCGGACGGGCAACCGTGGAAAACAAGGCCCCAAGGGCAAAGCTGGAGCCGTTGGGCGGGCCGGCCCTCGGGGACCCAAAGGGGTCAGCGGTACCCCAGGGAAGCATGGCATACCAGGCAAGAAAGGACCTAAAGGCAAGAAAGGGGAACCTGGGCTCCCAGGGCCTTGCAGCTGCGGCAGTGGCCGTGCCAAGTCGGCATTTTCGGTGGCGGTGACCAAGAGCTATCCGCGGGAGCGACTGCCCATCAAGTTTGACAAGATTCTGATGAATGAGGGTGGTCACTACAATGCATCCAGTGGCAAGTTTGTCTGCAGCGTCCCGGGGATCTACTACTTTACCTACGACATAACGTTGGCCAACAAACACCTGGCCATTGGCCTAGTGCACAATGGCCAGTACCGCATTCGGACTTTCGATGCCAACACGGGCAACCATGACGTGGCCTCAGGTTCCACCATCCTAGCTCTCAAGGAAGGTGACGAAGTCTGGCTGCAGATCTTCTACTCGGAACAGAATGGACTCTTCTACGACCCTTACTGGACCGACAGCCTCTTCACGGGCTTCCTCATCTACGCTGACCAAGGAGACCCCAATGAGGTATAGACAAGTTGAAGCTGAGCCTCAGGGAAGGGACTGAGTTTCTGGGGAATGGGTGCTGATGGAGAAATACCCCTGGACTGGGGCTGGGGGCTGGCAGTCTTGGGAGCTTTTATTCCCAGGATGGCCTCCTCTGTTGCTGCTTTAAAAAAAAAAATCATTAAACCCAAGCTTTTGATTCATTATTTATCTGTTCGCTCACTGATTATCATAGTATCCATTGAGTAACCAGCATTGGACTAAACTCTGTGTGTTGCATACACCAGTGCTAAGATAGAGCTCCTATCCCCACGGAAAATACAATTCATAAATAAACAGAAAAAAAAATATTCTGCCACATGGAAACAGGCATAGGGAAGTGGCTGAAATATTTTGAGTTCATCTCTTAGGTCTACTTACATACAGGCATACCCTTTTTAAGTGAGAAACTCATGGATTTTTACTTGTATGTGTACCCTGTACTATGGCATAGATCAGGAACAAACCACTCCCACCCCTGTCTCCCACAGCTCTCCAGGATTCCTTCAAGCCACAACAGGTGCTCCTCGACTTACATTAGAGTTGTGTGTGAAACACAGTGTGTTTAGAGTATTGTTCAGCTAAATATACACTCCACAGCGCACATCAGGGTCTAGCCACACAGCACATGGAAGAGCAGTTGTTCACCATGATGGGTCGCCCACTGCCAGTGCCCTAAATCACAAAGGCCGAGCTCTTCTACACATACTCAGTGAGGGGAAATACCAAAATTCCAGGCGGTTTCTACTGAATGTGTGTTATTTGTGCACCATCATGAAGTTAAAAACTCATAAACCAAAGCATTATAAATCAGAAATCTTTCGTGCGTGGAAAAGCTGAATCCTGAAGCAGGACACAGGTCAATGGGAGAAGAAGGTGAAGGGACTGTTCCCCAAGCAAAGTGACCTACCTGCAGGACAGCCTCCCCCACCCCCACCCTGCCCTGGGAAGAGTGGGCACACTTGAGGGATTGACTGAGGCCCGAAGAATTGAGGTGTTGGGAGGAAGAGACTCTTGAAACTAGGAGACCACAGACCCTCACAGGCATAGCCAAGTTCCTTCTCTTTAACCAGGCCCTGCCCCAACCTAATGAGACAGACTGTATTGACTCCTCATGGGAGCCCTTACCTATGAGGAGGAGTAGCCTGGGGGTGAGCTAGAGGGGAGGCTGTGGGTAGTGTGAGGAGGGGTGGAAGGAAAACCGTGGTTGAAATGTAAAATGAAGTAAATACATATATATATATAGATATAGATATGTACATACATATATGGAGCAAAAAAAGAAAATGGATTTACCCTGACTATGGTAGATTATACCTGTGATTCCAGCATTCAGCTGGCTGAGGCAGGAGAATTGCATTGAATTCAAAGTCAGTCTAGGATGAGGGTGAAACTGTCTCAAAAAAAGGTATTATCAGGATGCAAATTGTGTGACATTGATATAGGGATAATCCGTCGCCCCCCCCCCCCAAAACAGGGTTTCTCTATGTAGTGCTGGCTGTCCTGTCACTCTGTAGACCAGACTGGCCTCAAGCCACAGAGATCCACCTGCATCCCAAGTGCTGAAATTAAAGGCATGCCACCATTGCCTAGTGGGGATAACCTTGAACTTTCTCAGAGCATGCGTACAGTCTTTCCAGACCTTGAACATTTAGCCAGGCAGTGGTGGAGCAAGCCTTTAATCCCAGCACTCAGGAGGCAGAGGCAGGCGGATCTCTGTGAGTTCGAGACCAGCCTGATCTACAAGAGCTAGTTCCAGGACAGTCTCCAAAACCACAGAAAAAAAACCCTGTCCCGAAAAAAAAAAAACAAACAAAAGAATCTGGGCATTTTACTGTTCTACTGATCCTACTCTTCAGTGACGTAGAGCAGGATATCCCTGCATGCTTGCTGACAGGAGTGAACAGCACTGAGACAAGTGTACCCTGGTCCCCCTGTTTTCAGCGTGCCGAGCTAAAGAAGCCTCCAAAGAAGAGGCTAGTGTGAGCCAAGAACAATTGCGGCAGTTTCCTGGTGTAGCCTCAACTATCAAGCAGTTGGCTCTCACTGCCCCCCTGGTGGATACTCATGGAAAAGCAAGTAATGCTCTTGTTGGTCCTGGGGAGAGTGGACCCAATATTAATAAAACAGGGTTTACTTCATCGTTCTCACTGATTCAGAAATGGTACAGAAACTGGAAGGGTCTAGAAACCTGGCAGGACCAAAACAGACCAACGTGGACTAGGATCCTGTCCAGGGTCCCCATAGATGGGTCAGTCTCTGAGATGAAGTGACACCTCCATTTGCAAACAGTTTTTTCTTTTCTTTCCTTTTTTTTTTTTTTTTTTTAACAAATTGTTTTTATCAGGCGTGACGATGAGTACCTTTAATCCCAGAACTCAGGGGGCAGAGGCAGGGGCATCTCTGTGAGTCTGAGGACAGCCTGATCTACATAACTAATTCCAGGCCAGCTAGGGCTACACAGTGAGAACCTAACCCTTCATCCTACCCCTGGTTGCTTCTTGAGGGTCTCTGGAACCTGGGCCCGTCTTTGGGTCTTCCCATTATATAGGCACTGGAGAAGAAACAGAAAGGCGCATGTTTATGCCACTCTTTGAAAGACAGCAGCCCCTTCTGGAGAGCTCGGAAAACCCCAACTCTGATCACACCATTGCGAGAGCTTCCAGCCCAGATGGGAAGACAGACCTCAGGTTTCTCTTGATGAATGCATGCTGTACTCCATGTACTACAGGAGAGAATGAGACATCCAACTCACACAAAATTTAAGTGACCAAAAAGAAAAAAAAACTCAATGCCAGTAGTGTTTAATATAGAATGTTAACAAATCAAAGATAATGCAGAAGCAAAGAGAAAAAATCAAAGTTTCAGTAAAGATGGGATCTGACAGGGCTGGGATTCCAGTGAGTAAAGAATGGGGAGGGAGGAAAAGGGAAGGGAGGGAACGAGTGGGAAAGTGAGAGAGAGATCTACAAGTACAGACTGCATCAAAGTTGAAGCTTTGCAGTCCACGCACTCCCACCCCATCCACCCCTCCCCGCCCACCCCCACCACCATGGCAAGAAATCGCTTCCTTGCTGCATGTCATCCTCACTTTTGCCACTAGGGGACGCACAGCTACCACACGAACCTCAGCAAGCCACAGGAGACTGGAAGAAGCAGCAGACCTCTGTAGCAGACACTTAGACTCAGAGCCCCAGACAAAAGCAAAGCCAAGATTCTAAAGTGGTTATGCTCTTGCACTAAAAAAAAAGGGGGGGGGGGAATCAAGTCAGTCCCACCTATTCCTAACGTTTGCACTCAGAGCAGAGTTTGGAGCACCCTGTGTGCTGCAGAAACAGACTAAGACAGTGCAGGAACACCGGCCATAGGTCCAGTCCTGAGTGTCTTTTGGACCCTTGTGTGTTTTGTGCCGTGTTATTAACATTTGTGGTTTCAGCAAAATGAGGGTTGGGCCAGATGATCTCAGATGCATTTTGGGCACCAAATCTTAATTTCTATCTCCAAAGTAGAGTCAGGAAAGGAGCCTAAGGCCTCTAAAACAGAGAAACTGGGCTGGAGGAAGCTGCCGGCATGTTGACTCTTCACATTCCAGGTTTTGCTTCCCCTGAAGACGTGTGTGTGTGTGTGTGTGTGTGTGTGTGTGTGTGTGTGTGTGTGTGTGTGTGTGTGTGTGTGTGTGGTATGTGTGTGTGTGTGTGGTGTGTGTGGTGTGTGTGTGGTGGTGGTGTGTGTGTGTGTGGTATGTGTGTGTCTGTGGTGTGTGTGTGTGTGTGATGTGTGTGGTGTGGTGTGTGTGTGAGTGTGTGTGTGTGTGTGTGTGTGGTGGTGTGTGGTGTGTGTGTATATGTGAGTGTGTGGTGTGTGTGTGTGGTGTGGTGTGTGTGTGTGGTGTGGTGTGTGTGTGTGGTGTGGTGTGTGTGTGTGTGTGTGTGTGTGAGTGTGTGTGAGTGTGTGTGAGTGTATGTGTGTGGCCACAGAAGGATGTCAGGTGTTCTGCTCTATCATTTCCTACTTGAGTCAGCCGGTGTCTCTCACTGGTCATGGATCTAGGCTGTTGGCTAGAGAGCCCCAGCAATCCTCCTGTCTCTGTGCCCAATAGTGCTGGAGTGACAGACTTGTGCTCAAACATGCCAGGCTTGTGTGTGGGCTTTGGGGATTTTCATTTAGGTCCTTGTGCTTTTTTGTTGTGGTGGTGGCTTGTTTGTCTTTGCTTTGTTTTGTTTTTATCCTTTATGGCTTTCACACATTCCGTTCATCTCCCTATCCCTTTGTATCTGCGCTTGAAACCTTTCCCCCAAAATAAAATCAAATAAAATTTAAGAGAAGAAAAAGAAAAATCTCATTGTGGAAGCTGTAGTGTGACACAGTGAGTCACACAGCATACCCTTTAGTCCATATATCTTTGCTTGCAAGTATTCATTGCAATGACTCATTAGTCTGGTTCAAGGTCTCAGGCTTCTGCTATACTATCTATCTATACTGGGCCCTCGCTGGAATTCCTCTAGGATATCCTGTTGTTGTCCTGTGTCATGGAGATCCTGCACCTCTGGGCCTGCAGGGAAGGCCCCTTCATATGGCCCAGCAGATCACAGATGGGGCAGATGGTGGGGTGGGCCAACTCAACCATGGTTCTGGGCCTGGGTATTTGTAAGGTTTGTCTGCCCACCAGCTCTCATGACCTGTGAGGGGCTCTAGAAAGTAGCCCCTAAACAGCTGCTAGACTTGGTCACATTTGTGTAGTCAACAAATAATTAATTCATTGTGACTAGGTATGTGCCAAGCTTCACATTAGGCATTTGAGAGCCTGTGGTAAGTGTAGGGTCTAACACAGGTGACAGACATTGGCTAAATGCCCACACAGATAAAAGCAAATTGTCCACTGTGACATAAATCCACAAAAATGAGTGGCAAGCTGAGGATTAGTCTGACAAGGTAGACCTTCACTGGGAGAGTCACAACAAAGCTGCCAAACAGAGAGTGGGAGTTAGGCGGTGGAGCCAGGTAGAAAAGGCACATGTTGGGGGAATAGGGTGTTGACATACAAAAGCCCCATGGGAGACAACGCATGGCAGGTAGGAAGGATAAAAGACATCCTCTCTCTCATGGGATGAAGCAAGATGAGAAAGAGGCAGATGAGCCCAGACCTCAAAGGCTGCTGGGATACCAAATGAAAGACATGCACCTTGACCCTGAGAATGGCAGCAAACCACAGAATGGTCTGGAGTCTGCAGAAGGCATATACCGACACTGGTTTTGAGATCACTTCTGTAGCTGTAAGAACTGTTCAACCTAACGTGAGGAAGGGCAGCCTACGGGAGTGCTGGGCCTTGAGAGAGCCATAACAAGTCAAAGTCCGTACTTACCAGTGTTCTCAATAGAGGCTCAGCATTGTACATGAGATCTCTCGGGCATGGAAGGTAGACGTATAACTATGATGCCCTTTTGACAGATGAGGACAAAGAGGCTTAGGAAGTTGGTAGGAGGCACCCAGTAGTGAAGCTGCAGAACAGTGGGCCCAGTCCGAGCCAGTCTAACCTCTCAGCCCGGAACATAATGAATGCAACGCTCTGATGTTAGGAAGCTGTGTGAGCCTCAGACCTGGTCCTCACTCAAACACAGATCAGAATCAGGTGGTGGAGTGTAAAAACCCATCACCGGAGATACTGATGCAGCCCCCGCAAGGTAACTTTGGCCTTGCCAGTTCCTGGCAACCCAAAGGAGAGGTAAGAAACACCCCTACCCAATAACCCCAGCATACAGCACCACGTAGGAGCAGTATGGTGGCAGAGCCACCTCCAAAACTAGGTCTAGTGACTCCGAGTTTATGTCCAGCTCAGACGTTCTGCAACTTTGTGGTTTGCCAGTTCTGCTCCCACAAACCTCTTCTCTAAAGTAACTGGATCTCTAGAACTGAGAGGAGGATGAGGGGATCTCAGTGGCATCTGGTCAGCTCAAACAGCAGGACAAGGCCTCCAGGCTGCTTTGAGTCCAAGCCGGTGCCCTCTTTCAGTCCCAGAGCCGGGCACAGACTAGCTGAGTGAGAGAGAGGATAGGAAGACAGGGAGAGCACAGATCCTGAGCAGCCAGTGCCTCAGATGGATGCTGCTGGCTGTTCTTTGAGAAAGCTGGGAGCTACGGAAGGCGGAGGCCATCTTCGAGGGGAGCTCGTAGGGGCTCTGTCTAATGGTTGACGGTGAAAGGGTAGAGAGTATGATTGACACATCCCCTTATAGTTCCATGGCCACTGTAATTGCTTCTTTTATTTAACATTATTTAGCGCTGGGGAAGCGGGGGCGTGCACATGCCACCACTCACATGTGGAGATCACAGAACAACTTTTAGGCTTGGTTCTCTCCTACTGTGTGAGTCCCCTGGAATCAAGCTCAGGTTGTCAGCCTCAACAACAGTCACCTTTATCAACTGAGTCATCTCTTGCCCAAGGCTCTGTGACTTCTTGAGGTTTCAGCTACTGGGGACATCGGTCCTCTTCCTGGCCTGCTACGGTCTATCGGTCTGCCACTTGACCCTGCATGCTCCTACCTCCTCGAGACTACGGCACTGACCAGGTCCTAGCTTTGCAATACCCATTCGTGCCATTTGTTTGTGTCCCTTCACCTCCTTCAGGTCCTACTCAGAAGCCACTTCCTCAATCTTTTCTGGCATCCTCAAGTCCCCCACCCAGCCTCAGGTACCTCACTCCTGAGCACATGGCTCGTTAAACTTTTGATTTTACACATAGGCTATTTTACTTGCTTGTTTTAATTTTTACTTATTTATCTGTATGTGTGTGCGCATGCGCGCACACATGTGTGCCTGCACACTCATATAGAAGCCAGAGGAAAGCATCTGGTGTCCCCCATCCTCACTCTCCACTTTATTCCTTTGAGGCAGAGCCTCTCCCTAAACCTGGAGCTCTCATGGGGGGGGGTGTAGTTTTGGTTTGTTTTGCTGTCTGTCTGACTAGTCTGGCAATCAGAAAGCCACAGTACCACTCTGTCACTGTCCCATCCATGCTGGGGTTACCGGCAGGGGCAGGATTATGCCCAGTTTGTGATGTGGTTGCTCTAGTCCTCATGATTGCAGAGTAGATACCCTTACCCAATGAACCATCTCTTCGGCTTCCTGTTTAATTATTTTATCTTAGTACTTTATTTATTACTTGTGTGTGTGTGTGTGTGTGTGTGTGTGTGTGTGTGTACACGTACACACATTATATGTTCTGTCGGGGTGCATGCTGCAGAGCACATATGAAAGCTAAAGTATAACTTTGTGGCGTAAGCTCTCTCCTACCATTCCTTGGGTTCAAGGAATCTCCAGGCTTGCTCAGCAAGCACAGTTATCCA
The DNA here is from genome assembly GCA_030556225.1 of Cricetiscus sungorus. Lineage (NCBI taxonomy): Eukaryota > Metazoa > Chordata > Mammalia > Rodentia > Cricetidae > Cricetiscus > Cricetiscus sungorus. The sequence continues at coordinate 24,718,259 of JANBXA010000069.1, forward strand.
ATGAGCCATGCTTACCTGTAAGGGCCTTTTGTAACCAGGCTTGGTTACTGCAAAGTCTATGTGGGAGTCATACCCTTAGATGCTGAGGGAATAATCTTCTTGAATACTGTAGAAATGTGTCTCTCCCTAAGGCACCTTCTGATTGGTTTAATAAAGAGTTGAATGGCCAATAGTTGGGCAAGAGAGAATAGGTGAGACTTCCGGGAAGAGAGAGCTACTGGGAAGAAGAGAGGTGGGGTGTTGTAATTTCAGAAAAGTGGCATGCTGGGCATTGGTGGTGCATGCCTTTAATTCCATCACTCAGGCAGAGGCAGGTAGGTCTCTGTGAGTTTAAGGCCAGCCTGGTCTACAGAGCTAGTTCCAGGACAGGCTCCAAAGCTATAGAGAAACTCTATCTCAAAAAAAAAAAAAGAAAGAAAAAGAAAAAGAAAGAAAGAAAGAAAAGGAAAGAAAAGAAAAGAAAGAAAGAAAGGTGGCGGCACACAAGAAAGACACCATGTGACAGGGTTCAAGCAGAGGGTATTTTTAATTAGGGAAAGGGATCATAAAAACATAAAAAGGGGAAAGGGAAAGGGGGAGACTGACCTCCTGAAACAGGAGCCACAGGAGAGAGGAAAGAGGGCAGGCAGGGGGTGGAGGGAACAGACAGGGAAGGAGAGAAAAAAAGAGAGAGGTAAGGATGGGAGGTAGTCAGGGCCCTTTTAAAAGGGAACACAGCAAATGTTCACAGGTGGTGCTCTTAGTGGCTGCAGCTGAGGCTGTATCCTGTCAGAACCCCAAGGACAGGCCAGTACAGATGCCTGAACACTAACATGGGGATTTCACCTGAAGACGCAGAGCAAATCAGGCATGACTTACTAAGGAAAGGTAAAAAGCCATGTGGTAGATGTAGATTTAAAAATATGGATTAATTAAGTTATAATAGCTAGTTGGAGCCAAGCCTAAGCTAAGGACCAAATCTCATAATCAATAAGTCTCCATGCCATTATTTGAGCTGGAAGTCCCAGAAATCAAACTACACTTAGAGGGGCACCAAACACAGGCCTGCTTGTTAATTGGCTGCCTGAGACAGAGAAGCCAGTAGGACCTGTGATTGAAGATGAGCTAGAGCTATAGTAGCTACCACCTAGAATCCCAGCATCAGGAAACTGAAGTAGGCAGATTGCTGTGAGTTGACAACCAACCTGGGCTTCAGAGTGAGACCATATCTCAAAACTAACTTAGGAGTCTTGGTTTTAAATGCAAGCTCCACATATATCCACTATAGGATATGAGCTAACTGTTTTCCAACCAGTAAAATGGGAAGAGATGAATTAGCAATGACAGAGCAAACACACACTCCATTTAATGCCCCCCCACATGCTTTCTTTACTCAGAGTTAGCAAAAGAAAGAGTTTAGTTTTACTTGTCATCAGTAAAATTTCCAATAATAATAACCTTTCTAGAAAATGGATAGTCAAAAGGCCAGCCCAAGTCATAAACATCCTCTCCCATTTCCTGGCTCCTAGCTAGCTAGAGAAATCAGCAAGAGGCTAGTCTCTCTCTCTCTCTCTCTCTCTCTCTCTCTCTCTCTGGTATGTGTGTGTGTGTCTCTGTGTGTGTGTATCTCTGTGTGTGTGTAGTCTATTGTTAAATTTTCAGGAATTTCAAGAGCTGGCTATTACATGCAACCATTATTAAACCAAACTATTGCTTTTATTCTGGGTTTGTTTGTTTGTTCCGTCCTAGGGATGAACTCAGGACCTCTCACATGGTAGGAAACATGCTACACTCCTACACCCCAGCTCTGAGCTGTCTTTTCAAGCTTGCTTCTGTAGTATTTATCTCCAAAAAGGGCAGACTTCCTTATTATCCAGAATAATAAAAATAGGGGTGGCAGATGGCTTGGTGAGGAGGACCAGAGTTTGGATCAGCAACAGCCACATAAAAGCCAGGCAGGCATAGCAACTGTCTGTAATCCCAGCACTCTGAGAAGCAGAGATAGGGATCCCTAAGCAAGCTGGCTCTTTGTTACCCAGACTCAGTAAACTCTGGGGTCAGAGACCTAGTTTTAATAAAATAAAGTGGAAAGTGATCAAGCAACATACACACACACACTGCACAATATGTATGTATGTATGTATGTATGTATGTATGTATGTATGTATGTATGTATAACTATTAAGAAAGCTAACTAATAGGACTGCAGAGATTGCTGAATCTTCCAGTTTTCCAGAGGACCTAAGTTCAATTCCCAGCATTCACTTCAGGCACCACACATTTGCCTGTAACACCAGCTCTAGTGGAGCCAATGCTCTCTTCCAACTTTGGAAACACCCCCACACCACACACACACACACACACACACACACACACACAAAAAAAAGTAAGTATTTAACAATGTAACTTCTTACAAACGATGCAGGTCCCTGAGCTCTGACCTCTCCTTACAACTTTTCACTGTGTGTGCAGATGTCAGCTTTGAATGTGTGCACATCTTCCCCCACCCTTTACTCAGTGCCATCACATTGGTAACTACAACGGTTGCATCTATACGTACAGTTATATTTATAGAGTAGAAATGTGTCCCTTTCCCCAAAAAGTGGGTGACTATTTACCATTTCATCACTGTCTAACCATGAATCCTTGCCCGTGCTTCTCGTGGAAGAGTTTGTCAAGATGCAAATTCCAAATTAGATGTCCATAAGCAGAAAAAACCTCAGCCTAACTTCACTCCTTGTTAAAAAATGACCTCAGAGTGAATCACAGCTGTAAATATGAACCACTGAGCTAAAAACAGTGGGATAGCTTTAAGATTTGGTTAAGCAGAGAACTCTTAGTCTGAACACCAAAGGATAGCTAATTCAAGGTAAATTGGACTTTGTTTTAGTTAGGGTTTCTATTTCTGTGGAGAGACACCATGATCATGGCAACTCTTATAAAGGAAAACATTTCACTGGAGAGGCTTACATTTTCAGAGGTTTAGTCCATTGTCATCATGGTGCCACATGGCGCCATGCAGGCAGACATGGTACTGGAGAAGTAGCTGAGAGTCCTACATCTTGACCCACAGACAACAAGTAGTCTGAGACCCTGGGCGTGGCTTGAGCATATATGAGACCTCAAAGCCCACCCACACAGTGACACACTTCCTCCAACAAGGCTGTATCTACTCTAACAAAACCACACCTCCTATTAGTGCCACTCCCTATGAGCTTATGGGAGCCAATTACATTCAAACAATCACAGAAAATCATAAAGACATTTTGTGAATGACCCTTAAAAGGGAAGACATTGGGGTGTGATTCAGTGGTTAAGCACCTCCCTAGCATGTGCCAGATCCTGGGTTCAGTGCCCAATACCACACATACATACATACACATATCTGGGGAGGAGGAGAGGAAATCTTATCCTGTAAATGACTCCTTCAAAGTGAGAGGAACTATTTTCAAACCATATGTATGACAAAGGACTAATATCTGGAATGTCTAAACTTTCAAAATTCAGCAGTGAGAAAGCAAGCAATCCAATGTGACTATGAACAAAAGATATGAAGAGACATGTCACTGAATTTCTTAGTCACTGTCCTTTTCTGTGACAAGACACTGTGACCAAGGCAACTCTTATAAAAGGAAGCTTTTAATTGAGGGTTTACTTGGCAGTTTTAGAGGGTTACCCAATGATCATCACAGTGGGAGGCAGAAAGGCATGGGATGGAAGCAGTAGCTAGGAGCTTGACATGATACAGGCGTGCGCACGCGCGCGCGCACACACACACACACACACACACACACACACACACATATTCCTTTTGACTCCAAAGACCAACTAAAAGAAGAAAAAAGTTAAATGCATAAGTAATAGCTGTTGAAGTAAATGCTTAGGGCCTATATGTACCTGGTCCCATTCTGGGCACAGGGGACAAAACTGAATAACACAGGGAAAGATTCTTATTCTTGGAGCTTATATTCTACTAAAGAGATGACCAAGAAAATGATAAAATGGTTTGGCAGATGCTACAGGAGGAACCTAGAGGTGGGGCAGGGAGCTGAGGGGGCAGGTCAGAGGTGGTATTTTAAGAACAAGATGAGAACATGTGAGGAGGAGGCTGCTAGTGACAGCACTCCAGGCAGAGGGAATATCAAATGTTAACCCTGTCTCGGTAGCATGCCTGAGCTGAAGGCAAATCAACCGTGGAGAGAGGAACCCATCAAAGAGATCTCTGTGAGATGATCACCGAGGGAGCATGAGCTGTCCATCCAACACGCACCTTGGGAATGTTTTTACCAATGGTTTTAAATAAAAAAAAAAAAAAAAAAAAAAAAAAACTCGGCACAAACAGGAAATAAATGATAGCTCCAGATCCCCCTGCCCAGATGCCAATCAGAGGGACCAGAGTATGACCTTGCACTGAAATGGGTTCGGTAAGGATTAAGAAGGAAGCAAGTGTGTAGGAAGCAGCTCAATGAACAGGCATGTCCCTGAACCCGGTTTCCACAAATTACAGATAAAAGGTAATGCCACAGGACAGGCTGGTGATGTTTCTTTCCGTCCTTTATCGGCCGTACTCTGATAAGGTGACAGGGAAATCTTAACAGCTTGAAGCCTGGGAATTAGAACACCCTGATCCTGCCGCTCTGCCCTCCTCTTCACCCAGGGTCAGGCATTCTCCCAAATGCTTTTCAAACATCTCATTCTGCAGTTGCTTTGGATTTGTGGCAGGTGTCTTGCAGCCCAGGTTGGCTTCATACTCAGTGTGTAGTAAGATGACAATGAACTTCTGATCCTCCGGCGCCTACCTTTAAGTGTGAGGATTACAGGCCTTCATTTCCACGCCTGGTTTTACGTGGCACTGAGAATCAAGCCCAGAGCTCTGTGCACGTTAGGTGAGTACTCTGCCCACCGAGTTACATCACCAGCCTTCAGATGACATCTCAGTTAAGTAAATCCAATCAGTACAGCAGCCATATGATCTAGGCCCTGGCTATTTGGTTACATTAAGTCAATTCCATGTAAGAAACTTTGTTTCAGAATTTTTCTACTAAAAGACAACCTCCGTCTCTTCAAAATAGCTTAATTTTCACACACATTCTCCTGAGCAGAAATGTTACAAAAACAAATGAGAGAATTGAGGAGATTCAGAGTGATCACATCTACTTCACAAATCTGGGCTGCTATGATTAGAGGCAAATGGTGGGAACGAGAGAGAGGGCTCGGCAGTGCATACGGCTTTTGCAGAGGACCTAGATTTGCTTCCAAACACCCACATCGGCAACTCACAAATGCCTATAAGCTCCAGCTCCAGGGGACCCTACACTCTCTTTTGCCCTTCAGGGGTGTGTGCACTTACATGCACACATCACCCACTCATAGACATGCATGTACACTTAATTTAATATAAAAATAAATGTTTAATAAAGAAGAAGCATTGAGAAAAGGACTTGAACCCATAACCATTTCTCTCAGCCCTTTCCTTTGTTTAGTGATTTCTAGCTCCATCCAACCAGAGCTCAGTGCAGAAATTGTACCAGTCAGCCTCTCACCTACATCAGTGGGACCTGGGACCAGCAGGGGAAGCTTGTCTCCATTGACCCCTTGCTCCATAGTCTTGCTCCTGAATTTTGATGCTATGTGTTACTTTTTAGAACCAAAGTGATTTTGACACTTACATCTCTGGTAGCACAAAAACATAAAGATAGAATGCTTTCCTCAGGCAAATCTTTGAATAATACTGAAGCATGAGGAAAATGGGCCATGGCCTTGGGTGTCTGGAACACAATGATAAAGCCCCTCTATTTGGTCCTGTGTTTCTGATTAGTCAGCCACAGCTTGGGACTTGGCAGCTACGGGTCACAGATGAGAAAGCACCTTGAGTATCTGCATGGACGTGCAACTGAGTCCAAGTCAGGGAAGATTTGCAAAATGAGGTACACATTTCAGAGAAAACTACAATATTACCAGGCTGCAATGTTACCAAAAGGTATCTTTATGTACTGTAACCCAAGAACACGTTATTGATAAATCATTGAGTAGAAAAACAATAATGAATTCCCATGGTGGTGGTGGTGGTGGTGGTGTGTTGTTGTTGGTGGTGGCAGTGGTGGTGATGAAGCCCAAATTATATTTTAGTTATTTTTACCTAAAGCACTTAAAGGGGATTTTATTGCTCCATCTTTATGCCATCTCTCCACTAGTGACAGGAGTGTAGCCACAGGTGCTGAGCCAGAGTGTAGTACTGAAGGTATTTTGGTCAGCAAGTTTGGGTCTTAAGAATATTCTGCCTAGACTTAGGATGGGTGTTTGTGTTTACAACAGTTCATGTTTCTTGAGCCTTTATAATGTGCCAGGCCTTGCAGTAAATGTCTGATTTGTGTAACCTACCTTAAAGCCCTCATTCCCTGCTGCAGTTTTCTGGTCTAACATTAGTAAGCATTCCTTTTACACCAATAGTGTCCTTGCTCCTTTCACCTCATTCTTTCTCAGAAAAATATCAGTCTCACTAGACCTAACCTCGTTTGTTCTCCAAATCACACATTCCCAACAGTATGGGAAGAGAACACACAAGTATTTGATGAGTCTCACTTTCAATACGAAACAGCCTCATACTGTGGTACACGTTCGGGAGCCTGAAGTAGAAGGACCCGAATTCCAGGCCCCCTAACGAAGGAAGTTCAAGAACAGCTGTGGAGCTGGAGAGACGGCTCAGTGGTTCAGTGGTGAAGAGCACTGGCTACTTCTCCTGAGGACCTGGGTTCAGTTCCCATGACCCACATGACACCTCACAATCATCTACACCACCAGGTTCTGGGGAACTAAGTGAGAGTTCAGACCATTCAATCCCAGCTTTTCACCTCTGTCTGTCCGTATTTGCCTTTTCTCCATTTCCTCTCAGCACCCCTAGTCAGACCCAGGTCCTGGAACTGTGCACGGATGTGCAACCTATTAAAAAAAAAAGGAGAGTGATTGAGAAAAACAACTGATGTCAGCCTCTAGCCTTCACACACACACACACACACACACACACACACACACACACACACACACACACCTACAAATCTCAAATGGCACAAAATGTACTGTGGCAATCCTACTAGCTCCCCCGAGGCCCCCAATACTCTGAATGAGAATTCATTTTGCTTAGTTCAGAATCTGAGTGGTAGAGGTGACCAAAGACACAGAGAGCATTTCAAGCACCAGGTCACAAAGGCCTTTCTAGGATGTTGGGTGTCACAGAACCATTGGAGAGTTCTGGGTAGAACAGAAATGCAGTCTGACTTAGATTATAGAAGGACAAGGACAAAATTAGTGATATAGGAGGCCATGGTCACATGCAAACAAGAGATGGTGTTGGCTGGAACGGTGGTCACAAGGAGGGAGGGGAGAAGTAATGTGATTTGGACTTTGTTAAATTTATATTTTAGCTCCAGTTGCTATGTGTGGATGCCTTGGGTTTTTCTATACATAGGAAAGGATTTAAAAACAGTGCTGACAGTTCCACAGCAATTTGACTGTAATTAATGACTCTGAACTACACATTTAAACATTTAAAAGGCTGTGTGTGTGTGTGTGTGCGTGTGTTTGTACACGTGCATGCATGTATTGAGATAGAATAATATTGTATATCCCAGGCTGGCTTAGAACTTGTCATGTAGCTAGGGATGACCTTGAACCCCTGATCCTCCCTCCCCTACCTCTCAGATGCTGGCATTACAGAGCATGGCACCTTTCCAGCTTAGTCTTCTTATCTTGAAAATGGTGATGAGCTTAACGATATGGTAGTTGTGAGCACTGAATAACTGGCCACATGTAATACAACACACATGGCCATTGTTGGAGAAGACAACAGTGGGACTTGGCTTGGAATCCTGGATAGTCACTGCATATTTTGTATTGGAGAGGTCTTTAAAGTGCCTAAAATGATTTAAATTGAACACATTAACAGGTACTATGTAATTCCTGACATATACATATGTGTGTGTGTGTGTTGTATAGTGTTCTCACAATGTTAAATTATCTATATCCTCAAACATTATTATACCTTTATTGAGAAGCTTCAGAACCAGTCAGTTTGGTGGTTCATGCCTGCGATTGTAACACTGTAGAAGGCCGAGTCAAAAGGATCATTGGGGCTTTAAGGCCAGCCTGAGCTACATAGTGAGTCCTGACCAGGTTGGTAAAGACCCTGTCTCAAAGAAACGAAGGAAAGAAAAGAGGTGGGAGGAGGGGAAGCTAGGCCAACCCAAGGGGGCACACATCTGTAATAGGATCAGGAATTCAAGGCTATCTTTGAATTCCTTGAGTTCAGCCTTGACTACTTGAGACCCTATCTCAGAAAACAAACATATGTTTCTAAAATATTTTTATGAAATGTGTAGCGTATTCTTGTCAGCTACAGTTACCCTGCTGTGCAATGGTACCCCACAGCTTCCTGTTCTCATTTTCCTGCAATTCAGTGGCCATTGTTCATCCTCTTCCATGCCTCCACACATACCCAACTCACCTCTGGAAGCTGCCATTCTTCTCAACTGCAGCAAAATGACAGTTACCTTCTCTGTACGAGTGAGAGCTTGCAGTAATCATCTCTCTGTGACTGACAGTTCTAAAGCCTTGTCCTCAGACACTGGTCTGGCAAGAGCTATGCAGCCCAGGGTTAAGGGATGGGTGATGGAGATGCTCTCTTGGTCACCAGTGCTGCTGGGAAGCAGGCTAGCACCTGAATCTCACAGTGTGGATGACCTGCACAATCTCAGGAACAGAATGAGTGTCCCCAAACCCACAGCAAGGCTTGAAAATTCCTTGCAGGACAGAGATGGGAGTTTGTCTCCCCATCACACAGATTTCCATCTGATGCTGAGCTGGTCCAGGGGTTACATCATGAGATGTGCATGGGGCCTCGGTGTCTATAAAGCACTGGGTCTCACTGTGGTGGGCCTGTCTATGCTCACTTTCATGCTCTGTCCTGCATAGGCAATGCCCTAATCCACACTTCACAGCCTCATGGTGGGGAGAGGGGAGTAGTAACTGTCAGTTACCTGGCCTAAAGTGGTTCCAGTGGCTCAGTGTGGTTATTGACCTAGCAGAAGTCCCATGGCTTTGCCCAGAAGTCGGTGTCCCCATGGTGGTCCTGGTACTGGCTTCCAAGACAGACATTCTGAATATAACTCCCTCTCTGTCCTCCAGGCTGGAGGAGTCTCCTACAATGCTGCTAGGAATTGGGAATTGGGGGGGAGGGTTACAATAGGCAGAAATGTCTTTTCCTTCTGTTTGGCTAACAGCGGGCAGTATGCTCTCTCACCTGATTCTCTTCACTTTTGTGGAGTCAGTATTGTGTATGGAAAGCAGGTCTGACTTGGTATATCTATGGAGCAGGCTCCCTGGGGGAATCTTACTCTGACTCCAGCACATCCTTAACAAAAGGACAGGTGAGAGGGCATAGTCACAGGCGTTCCACAGGCTGCTTAGCTCTTGCCAGGCCAGCATCTGAGGACAAGGCTTTAGAACTGCCACGCACAGAGAGACGGATACTGCAAGTTCTCATTCACCCAGAGAAGGTAACTGTCATTTTATAGAAGTTGAGTGGAATGGCTGCTGCTCGTAGACACCAATCTTGCTCTTCTGTGTTCTCACGCAAGGAAAAAAAGGAAGCATTAAATGTTTGACTGGTTACCTAAGAGAAAGGAAGAGGGAATGAGCTAGAACAATGGCCACTAGACTCGCCCAATGAGCTAGACTCGCCCAGAGGGCCTATCAAAGGCAGACTCAGGAGGGCCAAGCTGAGGCATGAGAATGTTGATCACTTACAAATTCTGGGGTGACACCCATGTTCCTGGTCCAGGGACCACATTTAAGAGCTGTCGAACAAGGACACAGGAGGCTTACCCAGCTGAGTGGAAGGTTCACAGTGGGAAAATTCACCTCAGGGCGGCGAGTTCACTGGAAGGCTAGCAATGTGACTGGTGCTCCAGCCAGGCGTGGCTGCTTATTGCCTGGTGTGTTACAAGTAAACTGTTCAACCTGAGTTAAAGGAACTCCAGCTGAGTGCATGCCACCTCAAGCCACCAAAGAGGCAGGACCACTCTAAAGGTGGTCACATATGGGAGAGGGGGCTGGACTGAGTCACCTTGGAGTTGCCTCTGGAGGAGGTGAAGAAAGGACGAGAGACTGAGAGATAGAGGAAAGGTCTGGGGCTTTATGGCTGCTGGGTGTCTAGGACTTAGAGAAAGTGAGGTGAGGCATGTGGTGGAAAATGATGCCCAGCCAGTGATTCAAAGTTGAGATTTGGGGAGATGAGGTGACATCAGAGCAAGAAGTGGTGGGAGGCCCCGAGACTGCTGGGGGGGGGGGCAAGGCAGAGCTCTTTAAGACACACCCGTAGGACTGGGTGCTGAAAACACCAAGAATCAAAATAGGTGCTGTGCCGGCTGGTGACAGCAAGCCAGACATCACAATCTTCAAGTAATCCGGGGTGACTGGTGACTGTAATGAAGAAAAAGGGCGGAGGTGTAGTCTGATAGCATAAAGTTCACGGCCAGAAGATTTTATAGCAACAGCAACAGAGAAAGAAGCAGCTGTAGTGAGGGACCGAGGAGGAACCCGCCCCACTGTGGGGAGGTTGCAGGGGATAGATCACCCACCCCACCGAGGCAGCAGCCAGGGAAGTAAAGCTGGCAAGAGCAGTCAGGGTCCATCTGTGGGTCTCCGCTGGTCCCTAAATTAAACACCTGGGAAACTTAAAGTGCATAATTGGTCTGGCAAGGAGCCCAGGCCTTGGGCTGTTTTTAACTCCCCCTAGGAGATTTGCATGTTCAGCCTTGAGAAAGAGCTAAGAAGTTGAATGTAGGCTGGGCTGAGAGGATTGCCCAGCAGTGTTGTAGGAAGAGACGGCGTCAGAATAAGGCAAATAAACCTTGAGGATTTCAGTCTGAATGAATAAGAGCAGGGCTGGGGGTGCTGAGCTTCTCATGGTCAGAAGGAGGATGTTAAGGAGGGTACCAGGGAGAGGCAGGACTCGGGGCTCACCAGTATAACCTAGAAGGTGGAGGTCCTACCCTGATTGCACAGAGGTGTATAAAGGCTGGAGACAAGGTGGTCCTAACAGCAATGTCTATTTAAAGAAAAAGCTGTTGCCAGGCGGTGGTGGCACACCTTTAATCCCAGCATTCAGGAGGCAGAGGCAGGCAGATCTCTGTGAGTTCGAGGCCAGCCTGGTCTATAGGGCAAGTTCCAGGACAGGCTCCAAGGTTACACAGGCTCCAAAGCTACATAGTTTGAAAAGCTAAAACAAAAAACCAAAAACCAGAAAAAAGAAAAGAAAAATCTGTCAATCAAGTGACCCTCCCAATATCTGATTGGCTGTTATTAGTGGCTCATCAATTGGATGACATCATATCTATAACACAGAGGGATGCTGCACGAGCTAAGCCAACAGGTAAGTTCTATAGGCGGAATGGCTGAAGAAGTCTGAAACAGAAAACAAAAACTGGGGTGGTTTGAATGGACGCACCACCCCCATAAGTCTCTGGCATTTGAATAGTTGGTCCCCAGTTGGTGGCTCTTTGGGGAGGATTAGACCCTGTGGCTTTGCTGGGAGAAGTGTGTCCCTTGGAGAAGGTTTTATGGTTTCAAAAGACTCAAAATTATGAGTTAACTCTGCCTGCCTCCAGCTTGTGGTTCAATGTGTGAGCTCTCAGCTACTCTTGTCACTTTGTGCCTGCAGTCTGCTGCCTGCCACCTGCCCCCAGCTGTCTGCACCATCCACCATCATAGACTCTAAGTCTCTGGAACCATAAGTCCAAAATAAAGTCTTCTATAAGTTGCCTTGGTCATGTTTTGTTTGTTTTTGTTTTAACAGCAATACAAAGGTAACTAAGGGAAAAGGCAAGACTAGTTATTTCAAAGTTTTTTGTTTGGTTGATTTGGTTTGATTTTTTTTGTTTGCTTGTTTTTGTGGTGTTTGTTGCTGTTTGAGATAGGGCTTCATGTGGTAGCCCAGGTTGGTCTAGAACTCATGACCCTCCTCCTTCACCCTCCCAAGTACCTGGATCACAGGCGTGGACTTCAGTTGTGTTCATCACAGAGCTGGTACAGGAGGACTTCCCTTTAGTGTAGACTTGGATTAATCAAGCCCCTTTACGCTGGTTGTAGTGAGTCTCCTGAGTTTGTAAACTGGCCTGTTTTCTAAGTTCAGCTTCCTACAAGGCCTGAGTGACTGTATTCTGGTTGGGGTCAGGTCTGTTGGGGCTTATGGCTGCTACTTATACAATAATAGCCACCCATAAATTTTACTTATACCATAACTCCAGGGTTTCAGCTTAGTTCCTTGCTTCCTCTTGCCCTCACCCTCTTTTCTGGTCCCTGAGAAAGAAGACAGGTTCTGATGGGCTACAGAACTTTAGAGGTTAAAGCATAAACTGTGGGTGCTTGACTAGCATGAACAAAGGCCTGGCACCGTATACACAAACACACACATGAACACAAGCATGCATGTACACACACACATACACACATGAATATATATACACACATGAAAACACATACACGCTCACATGAACACACACATACACATTTGCATTAACACACACATACATATATATACACACACACACACACACACACACACACACACACACACACACACACAGGGATTGCAGCTTGTAGAATACAAGTACGGAGACCTATGGTAACTGAAGTGGTAATTCAAATCTTTACTTTAGGAAATCTTTGTGCCATGACTTTACCATCTGTAAAATGAAGCTAAGAATGGTGTCCATCTTTGGGGAATTCTGTGGGCATTGAATGATAATCCCTTGTCTAGACGAAGGCATGCCATTCTCATTTTGTTTGCAATTATTCTTCACAGAAACATATCCCAAATCTACCTATCTCCATCACTATTTGCACAGCACCAGCCCAAGCGTCAATGGCTAGAAGTTCTGCAATGGTCTCTTTAGCAGACACCTGGTACCCACTCCCCACAGAAACTGCTCGCATGTCAAAGCCACAGAGATAGTCTGGAAGTACAGTCAAAGCCATGTCATTTTCCCATGGCATTTAGAATAAAACCCTGAGTGGATTGCAGCAAAGGCCCTCATGATGCAGTCTTTGTGTCCACTTCACTTCCTCATCCACCAGACAGGCTGCCTTTCTTTTCTTTGACATGCCAAACACATCACTGATTTGAGCCTTTAAAGCGCCCATGGTTCCCTATCTGGATAGTTTCCCCCCTAATTAACCACCTATGGCTACAGTCCTATCACACAAGGGTCCTAGTGTCGGTGTAGTCTGTGAGCTTTCATTTTGTTCATTGCTATCTTCATTCTCTGTGTGACTCTTACTAGTCCCTTGTTTTATTCATTTGTTTCACTTGGTTGATTATGGTTTGTTTTATTTTGGACTTCCCCCAAAGCAGACACTGAGATAAAGATCTGGGTATGGGGAGTGTGCTTGGAAGATACAGCCAGGAAGCTGAGAACATGAGAGAGGAAGGTGCTAAGTCAGTGGGTGGGAGTTACCAGGTATACTTTGGTACTCCAGGAACTGGATCTCACCAGGACCTCCAAGAAGCATACAGAGTCTTACCTAGAAAGAGGGGGCATTGAAACTGTCACCCAACAAGCCCCTCTCCCTGACTCCCGGGGTCATGCCTGCTAAAAGTTCACTGCATTTCTGCACTGGAGAAGGTTCTGGCAACTATCCTGAAACTGGAACATTCCTACCATCATGGCTGAACTGAGATGTGGACTGCGTGTTTTTATGTTAAGAGCAGTGCCTGCTTGGTGATCCATTTCTTCTATTTACAAGTTCACATGTAAGGACACTGTTGGTAATGTTCACTGATGTGTCTGCCCCAAGACTGCAGTGCCTGGAACACAGTAGGTATCAATGGACATAATCCTGTCATCAGTTTAGGACTGCGGTCTTCCTTGTCTTCAGATGAGGTTTTCCTTCAGATGAGGTATTTCAGTTCACACAGGTGACTCGGAGGGATGATGGGAATTCTGATTTCCAACCTCACAATCTTACCCATAGGGATCTAGCCTGATAATAGCTGTAGTTACTGAGAGACAGTGTTAAACCTTCCTGAGAAACACTAAAAAGCTTAGTCATCAAGGTTTGTACTTAATGGTGCTTCTGGGTGGTACCTAGAGATTGCCTTGCTCACAAGGTCCAAGGGCTTTCCTGCCATGTTTTAAAGTATTAACAACAATCAAAAATGCCTAAATATTGCAATTGACTATGACTAGGTCTGATGTAGTAAGGGGATGAAATGTCCTAAATTATGGTCCATTTCTTTAATTAGTTATTCACTTATTCTTGCTTGCTTCCTTTTGTTTTTGTTTTTTGTTTGTTTTGTTTGATTTTTGTTTTCCAAGACAGAATTTCACTGCTTTGTTTATATTCCTGACTGTCCGAACTCTGTAGACTGAATTTGAACTCACAGAGATGCACCTGCCTCTGCCCCCCAAGTGCTGGGATTAAAGACGTGCAAGAGCACTGCTTCCTTAGTGAGACAAGGTCTTGAGTAGCCCAGGCTGGTCTTGAACTTGCTATGTAGCTAAGGATGAACTTAAAAGTCTTGCTTCAGTGTCAGAAGTGCTAAGATCATGGCTTATACCACCACACTCTTCTACATGGCCCCATTTAAAGGGTCCTTCAGCATGATCCACAGTTGTGCAAGCGTCAGGAAACCTCTCTTGTAAGGTGCTACATAGTTAGCAGACTTTCCACACCATCTAGTTCCTCTCTCGGTTTCTCTCTACCACCAGAGTAGGGAAGCAGCAGCAAGTGAGAATATACAAATATACGATGGGTCTGTTCCAGTAAAACTATTTGTAAACAGAGGGGCCAGATCAAATGAAGCTGTGGGCTATAGTCTTCTCACCTTCAATAACAGATGATGCAGTAGGTCTGATGATACAGGTCTCAGATCCCAGCTACTAGAGATGCTAAGGCAGGAGGAGCATCAATTCAAGGGCAACTTAGTAAGACCCTGTTTCAATATTTTATTAAAAAGTAAAAAGAGAGTTGGTGCTGTAGGTCAGTATTAGAGTATTTATCAGGCACATTCAGCCGGGTAGCGGGGTAGTGGTGGTACACGCCTTTAATCCCAGCACTATAGACTCAGAGGCAGGCAGATCTCTGTAAGTTTGAGGCCAGCCTAGTATACAGAGTGAGTTCCAACACAGTCAGGACTGCACAGAGAAACACCCCCTCCACCCCCTACACACACACACACACACACACACACACAAAACACAACACACAAGAACCTTGATTCAATGTCTAGGACCATCAAAAGAACATATCATAATCTTCTAATCTTTCAAGAGAAAATGGAAACAAATGCATGTAAATAATTTTCCCAAATAAGACATAATATCAGCAACTATAATGTTCATGGCATGTGGAAAGCAATGAGGTTGAAAAGAGGGGGAAAAAAATGCCTCAGAACCAGGAAGCATTTCTAAAGACTTTCCAGGAAAGATAATAATAGTTGAGGTTTAGAAGGAAAGCAAGATTTCTCCTATGACAGTGGTATGGGGGAACATTCTCAGTGAAGGCAATGGGCTGAGCCTCAGCATGAGGCACAATGGGTGAGATGGTGGGAACAGAAGGAGGCAGATCAAGAAGGTACCAAAGGGAGGATTAGACGTTGCTATAGAGACCCCGAGCAGTGGGTTCAGAACTACTCTTTAGGAAGACTGGAGCTAGCAGAGACAGTTAAAGACTGTGGCACCAAGCAGTCAAAATGAAGAGGCCACAGTTTCTGTCCATAAGCTGCAGCTTCTCAGGGTTCTAGCTCTAAACTTGAATTCCAGAATGTCAGAGCAGAGAGGAAGCTCAGAGGCCAAGCCAACTCCAATCCCCGGTGACAGATGGGAGAGACGCATCTAAGGAGATGTCAGATGTTAGGCCACACAGCAAGCAAGGGCAGAGGCAAGCCTGGCACCTGTGTTCCTACGAGCATGCAAGTCAGTGTGCTTTGGAAGAATGTACTCTCACAAAAGAAAATCAGAGGTTCAGCTGCATGTGTCTGGAGGCCAGAGCAACCCAATATAAAATTTGCAGATGGCAGGAAAAAACACGCACAACAAATTTAATGAAACAAAGCTTATTGATTTTAATAAATAACATTTTTTTCCTTAGCAAGACTCTAGTATGCCAACACAAAGATGGCTAAAGGACAGTTATCAGGGGCTAGAGAGCAAGCTCAGTGTTTAAAAGCATTTGTTACTGTTACAGAGGACCAGGGTTCAATTCCCAGCACCCACATGGTGGTTCACAACCATCCAAGTCGTTCCATGCTCACATACATGCAGGCAAAACACTCAGACATAGAATAAAATGAATAAATATAATCTTAAAAATGTAAAGGATAATATCTGGAAGAAGAAATAGAAATGATAGGTATTCATCCATTTTTTTTAAATTGTATTTAATTTTATTTATATTCATGTGTGTATGTGCATGGGCTTGTATCTCTGTGTGTGATTGTGGGTGTAAGTTTCCACAGAGAAGAGAAGAGGGTGCTGGGTCCCCTGGAGTTGGAGTTACAGGCAATTATGAGCTGTCCAATATGGATGCTGGGAACAAAACTCCAGTCCTCTGCAAAACAAGTATGCATTTTTTTCATTCTTAACAGCTGAGCCATTTTCCCAGCCCCAGATGCTCATATTTTTTAAACTCTAATTTTGCTAGAAAACAAATAAGTATGAACAAAAATAGTGTATTTAATTTCACAATCAATTTGAAGGAGGTAAAGTTGAAATATAAACATTTTATATTTATATATTTATGTATTTCATATAATTTATATTTAGTCATATATTTAACATATCTTTTTATGCTTCACATATTTATATGTTCCATATATTTATATATGTATTTCAATGACAACTTGGACTTAGAGAAGGTCCTCTTCTTACATGGTGTTTAGTAGAATGTGTTTGGAGGTCAATTTATGATCTGTCTCAGAAGTCACAAAACTGTTAATAACTTTATATAAAAGTCAGGATCTTCCAAAGACTTAGACTCAATACAGCACTTAATGAATGAGTGATTAATTATAATGAAAGAATGGATGAATGATTACACAGAGTTAGCTCCCCTATTTATGGATGCTGACAAGTTCCAGGAGCTTCAGTAAGCAAGCTAGAAACCCAGGTAGATGGTATAGTTCCACAAATACTAGGGCTAGAAAAACAGGGTAGTCTGTGGTGAAGTTCTGCTCTGAGTGCTAAAGGATAATGAAGAGACTGTTTTTCGTAGACTCAGAGAATGGGGAAAAGTGATGTCTCAACTCAAAGGCACCTAGGCAGAAAGGATTCTCTTTAATCCTTCCCTTCTGTTCTATTTTAGATACTAAGTTGGCTGCATAAAAGGAGACTGTGTCCTTCAGTCTATGGAGCCCAAGGTTACTTTCTGCTAGAAAGACTCCTCGCCACATGCAGAATAGTATTGGATTAACTATGTAGACATCCTAATGCATGATAAACTGACACACAAGATTAACCATTGTTCTTTGATCACAGCGATTTTACTCAAGAGTTCCCAACAAGACTGGGCTACAGAATGAGACTGTCACAGGGAGACAGGGAGAAAGGGAGGGAGGGAGAGACGGACAGAGGAAGGGAGGGAGGGAGGGAGGGAGGGAGGGAGGGAGGGAGGGAGGGAGGGAGGGAGGGAGGGAGAGGGAAGAAGGGAGGAAAAAAGGGAGAGAAGGAGGGAGGAAGAGAGGGAGAGAGGGAAAAAGGGAGGGAGGGAGGGAGAGGGGGGGGAAGAAGGAAGGAAGGAATAGAAGAAGAAAAACAGGCAGTTGACTTTATATTTGACAAAGCATGAAACATGAGGCTTTAAATATTTTCTTCATTTTATGTGTATGTGGTTTTCACCTGCATATTTGTCTGTGCACCTCATGCATGAAGTGCCTTGAAGGTCAGAAGAGAGCATCGGATCCCTTGAAAGGAGTCACAGATGGCTGTGAGCCAAACCTGGGTCCACTGAAAGAGGAACCAGTAGTCTTAAGTGCTGAGCCATATCACCAGCCCTAAAGCCGTTATGTTTCTAGGATTTTCGTTTCAGTGTTTAAAATACAGCGAGAAAAGCCAGGATCTGCAGAAGAGTTACTGACAGATCTGAGTTAAATTCTAAATCATTTAACAATTTAAAAACCCAATTTATCATGGTTTAATAAGGATCAGGAAAAACGAGCTGAATAGATGTTTATTTAGGGAGAAATGACTTGCAACAGAGACAGATGAACACCAGCAGGTTCCTGGTCCCAAGGATGCCTCCAGATGCTCTCTGTCCCTGTCCCACCAGCAAGAGAACACTCCAGGGTTTCTTCCCCAGATCTAGTTCGCCCAGGTCACATCCACCCCTGTCCCCACCCGCAATGGGCATGGTCAGTGTCACAGGTTCAGACAAAGTGAATATCTCACTATACTAATTAACTGTGTAGCTGGGCAGTGGTGGCACACGCCTTTAATCCCAGCACTCGGGAGGCAGAGGCAGAGGCAAGGCAGGAGGACCTCTGAATTCAAGGGCAGTCTGATCTATAGATCAAGTTCCAGGACAGCTCAGGCTACACAGAGGAAAACCCCCTCTCAAAAAAAAAAGAAAAGAATTTTGAAAGATTTTTTTAAGGTGTCATAAAATTCTCATGAGGTAAGCTGAGGCTTATAAGAACAAGGATATTAAACTATGTATGCATCTCTAACAAGTTATTGATTCCATAATAATTTTGGCTCATATTTATTTGGTTACTGTGATGACTGTTCCTGGTTGTCAGCTTGACTATATCTGGAATAAACTACAATCCAGAAACGGAGGCCACACCTGTGATCTGGATCTTGAGGCAGGGAGACAACATGCCTTTGATCCACATCTTGAGGCTGGAAGACTCAGGCTTTTGACGCAGATCTTGAGGTAGGACGACACACGCCTTTAGAACACATCTTAAAACTGGATGGCACACCTTTAATCTGGGCCACACCTTCTGCTATGTAAGGACTGCTTGCCCTCGCTTTGTCAGTGGGCCAATTCCTTCACATACTTCTTCAGGATATACAGAAGATAAACTGAGACATCCGGCAACAGCTAGATTTTTGGACTTTGCATTCACAGCTAGCCATTGTTGGACTGCAGTCTGTAAGTCATTCCAATAAATTCTGTTTGTAGGGGGGAAGGGGGAAGAGGGGGACAGAGAGGGGGAGGAAGGAAGGAGAGGGAGGAGGGAGATAGAGAGGGAGGGAGAGAGAGAGAGAGAGAAAGAGAGAGAGAGAGAGAGAGAGAGAGAGAGAGAGAGAGAGAGAGAGAGAGAGAGAGAGATTCATGCCATAAGTTCAGAAACCCACTATGTGATATGGATTATCACCATCTGTATTTCATATCACCCTGTAAGGAGGGTACTGCTATCTTTGCCATTTGCAAATGTGGAATCTGGCTTTAACAAACTCCTCAGGAATCATTGATGGGACAGAATGGAAGCCATAAGTGACATCTGAGGCAGTTTTACTCAGAGCTTTAGCTCTCCTGTCTGAGCTGGTGGAAAGCCAGCATGGTGGTGCAGTCTCAGAGAAGGATGCAGAAGTAAAGGCCATATGTTTAAATGTCCTGACAGAGGAGGTTAACGTCACTGTAAGTGCTCAGCACTAAAACATGGAGAAACTCTGACTCCTTTCTTTCAGTCATGCCCCACATCTGGTCCATCTGATGATCCTACAAGCCCATGTTTTCCATTTTTGACTCAAAGCCCATTCCCTCCTTACATTGTCCCATACTTTTCCTTTGGAGGTAAAGCCTGGTGTTTGGAGTAAGGTCCCAGGCTGACCTAGGACCCTGCATCCTCCCCCTGCCTCCACCTCCTGTGTATTGGGATTACAGCCACAACACCCGACTATATTTTAAAGGAGTAGATTGACTAGCACCTTCCTCTGCTATGGCCTCAGCCTCCTCTGCTGAGTGGACCACTCCCCTATCTTCAGCTCTTTTCTCTTCCTGGACCACTCCCCCATCTTCAGCTCCTTTCTCTTCTGCTCTCGGCACACCTGGAAGCTTTGGGTTCCTGGTGGCCCCAGGGAAATAGCGCCCTGTGGCTGGCAGTCAAAGTCTCCCCAGCTTAAAGGAGGCTTGTCTGGTCACTTTTTACTGTCCAGTCTCAGCCTTCTTCCTGTTCATTGTCTGTCTGTTAAGGGAGGAAGGCTTGGACGGCTCCCTTGGGGTCTTTGAAGTTAATGGCTCCTTTTATTTCCTCCTGCTGCCGCCGTGAAGTTCTCAGCATCTTGCTTCACTACAGTCCACAGAAGCCTAGTTGGGTTGGCGGGCTCCTGGCATACACCTTGTCCAGGGCTCTCCGGCTGGGGCTGGGACCGTGTGTGGCCCACATGGAGTTAAAAAGAAAAACAGCATTTTAGAGTCAGGGGATACAGGTATCACCCAGGTGCCACAGGGATTTTTACACAGAACTTGCTTTGACTTCTGAGGAGCAATGCCACAATATTTTTTTTTTTTTAATAATAAAATGTTACTATTTTAAATGCCACCATTTAAATGCCTTTGTTAACGAGTGGGAGAGAATGTGTCATTTGTGGAGTATCTTGTTATTTTGATCAAAGACAAAAATAACAATAGGTTGTAGTAGATGCACTCGTGTTTCCTTTCACAGCTGGAGAGACCCTTGAAGGAAGGGGCAGTTCCTTTTACTAATATGATCAAGAAAGTTCACAGAGCAGAAGTGGATTAGTTTCCCAGTCTCACTGGGAAAATCGGAGCAGTCATTTTGTACAAGGTGGTTCCTTTAGCCTCTGCCCACATCCTTTAGCATCTGCTAGCTGGGGGACCATTGCTTATTAACTCGAGAAGCTTGTTAAAGGCAGGTGCTCCCTTTCTGTAGGCATGTGTAGTGTGTCAGTGATGTGAACGTGAGAGAGACATTGCCTTAAGGTAAACAGAGTAAACCGAAATGGTTGGGGAGAAACAGAGGAAAGGGGACAGACCACTGACGACTAGAGACAGCTTCATAAGTGGCACGGTGCCTAGCGTACGCTAAGCACTCCCCCAAATGGTCCACCTTCTCATATTTATTGACACACACAGGAAGAATTAGCATAGCAATTAAAGAATTCTTTGAAGAAGCAAAAGGGAACATTTTGCTCAAATGCTTCCCCACAAGGGTAGGAAAGTTCAGGTGAAGAGCAGTGCGGCATGGGATAACTTTAGGAGGAAATGTAAATGGAGCTCCTCCAGGGGTAAAATTCAGGGAGACAAAATGGGAACTATGTACAGAATTTGTGGGAAGCCATGTAAAGCGAGAGTATGGGGCCTTTGCTCAAGAAGTAGGAAAAAGTGTCATTAAAATGAAAAATCTGGGCTTTCTTTTCCCTATTATTCTATATCCCTCGAGTTAACGACATGTGTTTTTTTTTTTTTAACAATTCTTTTTTTTTTAATGTTATTTATCTATCTTATGTGTCTGAGTATTTGGTACTCACAGGTCAGTGTGCATGTGGTGTGTGTGTGTGTGTGTGTGTGTGTGTGTGTGTGGGGTGTGTTTGGTTGGCCTTGACTTGCTATCTAGCTCAAGCTGTTCTCAAACTCATAACAATCCTCCACCTTAGTCTGCCAAGTAATAAGATCACATGGGTGTCCCCTATGCCCATATCACCAGTCACTTTGGAAGGGAAGGAAGGCTCTGCTCCCATCACTATGTAGCTGAACTGGTTCTCCTGTTTCTTTCTCCTGAGTGCTAGGATCACAGGTGTGTGCCACCACACCTGGTTTGTGTGGTTCTAGGGGTTGAACTTGATTTTGTGCAAGCTAGGCAAGCACTCTAACTCAGTCCTGTCCCCAGCTCCTTATAAGTCACTTTAGAAGGTTTATTTTTATTTGTGTCTGTGTGTGTGTGTGTGTGTGTGTGTGTGTGTGTGTGTGTATGCATGCTTGTGCATGCGTGCGTGCGTGCATGAGAACAATTGTGTGCAAGTGCCCAAGGAGAAGAAGGCATCAGGTGGGTATTGGGCCTCTGGAGCTAGAGTTACAGGGAGTTGTGAGCTGCCTCACATGTGCTCTGAGAATTGAACTCCTTCTGCAAGCGCAGCAAATACTCCTAACCACCATCCCATCTCTCTAACACCCGATCCCCATTAAGTCACTGTTTAGACTCCTCTTAAAACAGCCCCTAGAGAAAAGCCCAAAGTGTTTGGTTTTTCCTTCCGTTATCAGCTTCCTCGATACACTCAGCTGATGTTTAGGAAAGGGAGACAATAAACTAACGAAAATCCAGGCCTTTCTTCTCCATATACCTAGAATAAGGAGATTATTGAAAATGAAATAATGATTTTTTTTTTCAAGTGAGCACCAAAAATGTAGCATATAGGTACTGAAAACATTCACTTTTTTTTTCATACTTATGAAAGCAATGTATGTTTCTTGTAGGAGATTTAGAAAATACAGATATACTGGCAGGGGGTAAATTTCCAGGACTGAAGATGAAGCTCAGAGATAGAGAGTGCTTGCCTAGGATGTGCAAGTCCCTAGGTTCAATAGCTGGCACCAGCTCCTTCCACTTCCCCCTCGTCTCCCTCCCCCTCCAATTATCACTCTGATTATAGTCACTACTTTAATGGATACTTTCCAATTTCTTCTGTGTGAATAAATATGTCTGAAAGTAGTAAAACCATATTATTTACTAAATATATTGTGTATGTTAACCTACCCCAATTCATTACATAGTAATTCTTTAAAACAAAATACCTTTATAAGCAGATCATTCTAGACAGTTCCCTGTTCAAACACTTCACCATAGTGTGGGGGAGGTGTTTTGTTTTTTGAGATAAGGGCTCACATGTAGCCTTGGCTGGCCTAGAACTCACTATGTACACCAGCCTGGCCTGAAACTCAGAGGTGGATTAGTTGGGTCAAATGATACTTTAAAACTTTTTGATCTATGTTATTTTTCAGAAAGATGGCATTTGCATTCTCAAGAACACTGTATATTTACCAACCTTAGGAGTCATGTGCTAAAATTAAACCCTTGACACTTGGTGAGGTTAACAATTGAGAACAAAGTATAATGACACATAGGTGAGAAATGCCATTACTTTATATGCTAACATCAAAAATTAACAAACACAAAAGCATTCTTGAAAAAGATATGCTTCAGTTTTTAAAAATTGTGTTTGTTAGTGAATATGGGCATGCAATTGTCCTCGTGAATTTTTTTCTTTGATTGTGTGCCTATTCATCATTTCCATCTCCATCTCCATAAAGGTGTTAGGGTTTTCACACATTGATCCAAAGATGTGCATATATGCATGAATATATGTCATATTTGCTTAATCCCAGGTATGTTATATTCTTATGAGGGCTCATAAATGCTAAAACCTTTTCAGAGCAAGCTTATCATAGCTGTTCTTTTTTCTTTTCTTCCTTCCTTCTTTCCTTCCTTCCTTCCTTCCTTCCTTTCTTTCTTTCTTTTCTTTCTTTCTTTCTTTTTTTTTTTTTTTAAATCTCACATAGCCTAGACAAAGCTCGAACTTCTGTGTAACCCAGGCAGGCCTTGAACTCCTGGTTCTTAAACTGCCTTCTTAAACATGCACCACTATGGTAAACTTTCAAAACTGAACTATATTTTTAGCCGGTAAAATTTTACTTGTATCTGGGTGGGTGGAGGCAAACGCCTTTAATCCCAGTACTCAGGAGGCTGAGGCAGGCAGATCTCTGAGTTGGAGGGCATCCTGATCTATAGAGTGAGTTCCAGAATGGTCAGAGCTACACAGAGAAACTCTGGAATGTTTTCTTACTTGTAGGAAACTCGGCAGAAACAAAAGTCTTTTTCGTAGTAATTATTTACTGACTACTTTCTAACGGGCCTGGTGATTACCCTCTTTCATGCATTTTCTCATTTTATTATAATGTATCCTGCGTTAAATTATTGTAACTTGTATCTCCCCCTCCCCCCATTACCTGAAGCCAAGCTCTAAGTGGTTGAGGAACTGGGCAAAAAACACCCAGGTTGTTGGTGGATTTGATTCCAAGTTAGTGGAGTGATGGGGGGCAGGAGGTCACAAAAATCAGCACAGAGGGATGTGATGCCTTTATAAGGCTGACTCCAGAAAATGCCTTTCTGAAAAACAAGTGTATTAGAAGGGCGTTCTATCCCGCAACCAGCCATTAGGACTGTTTCCTTGCAAGGCTTGGCATGGAGGCATGCTTAAGAGCACAATAAAATACTCACTGAGCCCTCTTTATAAGGAGGAACTCGTGCGTAACCAAGGGTGGCTTTCTGGGGCTCCGGTGGGAATTGTTCAGAAATCTACCTCCCCATCACAGGACAGGCTGAAAAGAAAGACAGGTGGAAGCGTCTGCAGGTTGGCAGGGGAAGCGCATGCGGAAGTCAGAACTTTCCGGGGGCGTCCCGGCCACTGGTTCCACGCGCGGCGAGCGCAGGTGGCGCCGTATCCCGGCGCCCCGGGATCAAGCAGGCGCAGCGATTGGGGACCCCCCCGTGAGTCATCGGGAAGGTGAAGATTAGTTTTTCTCCTGGACGAGGGAGGAGGGTGGGCAGGAAGCTCAGCCCAGCGCCGAGGAAAGAAAGACTGCCATTCCCAGCCCCCCGCCCCTCGGGGCGCGGGGCGCCGCCGGCGCATGCGCGAGGCCCGGCCCCCAATTCCCTGAGCGAGGGAGGGAGGCCCCCGGCGGCCCGAACTGCGAGCCGCGGCGGGACCGAGCGCACGCAGGGGCGCGCCGGTGGCCGGGCCGGACGGGCTGCGGAGGCTCCGGTCGCGAGCAAGCGAGGCCAAGGGCCGGACGGCCACCGGAGAGCACAGCGCGCCCGGTGCGGGGAGGGACCCGTCACCCGCGGCTCCCCACGCGGGGACAGCGATGCGTGAGTCTCGCCCCGGCTCGAGGGCAGGATGTGCGAGCAGGACAAAGGCTGGGCGGCGGGGGAGGAGTTGGGGACTCAGAGCCGGTGACCCAGCCAGCCCCGGTCGAGCTACTACAGCCGGCAACTTTGCAACTTTTGCAGAAGGGAACGTTGGAAATTCTGCAAGTTGTTGCACACAGTTCCAGATCGCCCCAGGTTGGGAGGACGGAGAAAGCGGAGGGGGACACTGCTGGCTTTTTAGGACAGCGGGCGACCGCCAGCTCCGCTGAGCGGGGCAGGAGGGGGCGCCCGTCCAGGTCGGGGACAGGGACCGGCAAGGATAAGGGCGACCGAGGGCGGAGTAGGGAAAGAGTGTCTCCGGCCACTGAAGCTCCCTTGTCCTCGCAGGGTGCGCCCCGAGATCCCGGTAACGTCGGATCTGCGGCGGTGATGGATGAGCCGTGGTGGGAAGGGCGCGTCGCCTCGGACGTCCACTGCACCCTACGCGAAAAGGTCAGTCCCTCCCAGCCCTTGTCACTCGCAAGGACCGGGTATTTAGAATCACTTTCGCTCTCGTGTACGTGTCTTCTGGACGCCCCGCGTGGGAACTCGGAACACTTGGTGCCTATTTGTGCGCCTGCCCCTTTACCTTCACGGGGGAGTGTGATCTTCCACCAGGGAGAAGACCTGGAGGTCCAAGAACTTGAAGTCTGTTTTTCAGGAGAGCAGAGCTCCAGGCAACTAAATGGAGACTAGTTATCCCATTGGATTTACCTCCGGAAATTGCTTTAAATGGTACAAAAATGGGCTTTAAAAATAATATGTATCATTTCAGTGTGTAGTTCAAAGACACTGCATTGCATACATTACTGTAATAATGATGTAGCAATAGCTTTTAAGGCAAAAACAAAAAAGCAAAACAAGACAAAAACAACAACAACCAATTAGACTGGTGTATAGCTCAGTGGTAAAACAGATGCCCAACGTTCGGTGGCAAGAAATAGTAGGTAGTTGGTGAGAATGCATTGTTAAAGTTGGAACTGATTGAACTTTAAAAGCCAGGCCTGGAGGGTGATCCTAGCTCTGTGGAGACAGAAGCAGAGGGGCCCCACAAGTTCAAGGCCAGTGGGAGTCATCATGAATTCCAGGAAGGACTGGGGGCTACATAGTGACACCTTATCTCAAAACGAGAAAGAAAAAAAACACTAATCTTACTGGAAGAGGTTGCAAACTAGGAAGCCAAGGGAGAGAACACAAATCCCCCTGCCAGTTGGCCTTCTGTGGTAGAAAGAAGGTGGGGAAGCCTGAAACGTGATACTGGCTCCCCTCCCCTCCCTCCCCAGGCTGCTGGGAGTCTGGAAAAGCCCAGTGGACTGGAGGCTCCCCTGCGTTTCTTCCTTCATATACCAGGGCTGGCGAGGGTCGGGTCGTTTGGACAATTGGTGTAAAGTATGGAAGTGAAGCTACTGTAACAAACAGCTAGAAACTGGAGAACATCCTGCACCAAAAATGTACTCTGTGATGCTGGAAGGGTCCCGAAGATGATGTTTCTATAGCTGAATACTTGTGCGGTACAAGCACTTCTCAAATTCACGGTCCTGTTGCCTCAGTGTTTTGGAGTGCTCTGAGCTTCCTCACAGTGTCCTCCTCCGTGTCATCTCCCACGAGGGTCTGTGTCCTTTTTCTCATAGGAGCCCACCCTAAGCTGATAGGCCTCGCTATACTTCAGTTGTTAGACCTCAAAGGATATGACTTTGAAGTAAGTTCACATTCTCAGGTTCCAGGTGGACATGAACTTAGGGGAGAGGTATTCTCAACTAGTTTGTCAGCCAAATGTAGGACATAAGTTGTCTTATGTGGATTGGTGCAGAACTTTTAGCACGTGTGTACTCAGAGTCTGTGGCAATCCTGTTTAAAAAGTCCCCTGATTCTTGTGGAGGGGCTGCCTCCCCGGGGAGGGGGGGTGTCTTTCAGGCACAGAAGTGCTTTATTATTTTTTCTCTCTCTCTTTCTCTCTACCTGTTCACACACACACACACACACACACACACACACACACACACACACACACACACCCCACATAGTTTTCCCGTGTTACTTGGCTCTTTCCAGAATAGAATGTTCCAGTCCGGAAATCTGGAGACAAAGTTGGGTCCTAATAGTTCTTTTCAAAAGCAGGTCCTGATACTGCACACCTTTAACTAAGCATTCAGAGGTTGGAGGGTCAGAAGTTCAAGGCCAGAAAGCAGGGCCAGAGGAGATAGGGATTTTACATGAAACAGTGTGTTCTTAGTCCTTTTCTACAAGTATTGGCTAAATGCAGATATTGGGGGCCATTGGGGAACTTGTCTTCCTGATTTAACATACCTCAAGTGGTTGTCATTTCTGCACATAGCTTAGGACCGGATGGGAAGAGAAAACTCTGTGGAAACAATGTAACTCAGAGTTCAGTTGCCTGAGACATTCCAGGCTTGAAGCTGACCTTAGGGTCAAATCTCATTAGTTACAATGTCCCACTTCCTCCAAATACTGCTCATGGTATTCTGACTGTATTTCTTCTCCTTCTTCAAAGATGTTTAAGAATGTTTGACTTGATGGAATTTTGAGTGAAAATCACATGGTAAAGGGACTGGAACCCCAGCTGATCTCCTCTCTTCGCGGAACAAAGGCTGGCCCATTATCTTTTCCAGACAGGGTGATTTTTTTTTTTTTTAATTAGACATCAACTCTAATAATGTGTTCCTGCTACTGTAGAACAACTTTCCAAGGGCCTGGCACATACTGGACATTCACCCTTTGCCGAGCACAAAGCATGTTTGCATACAGGCTGTTTTGATTGTTTTTGTGAGGCTACTAGCAGCCATCCTCTCCTGATGGCGGCAAGGGGCACAGCTGCCATCTCTGGAACAGTGGGAGCCCCACCTCATCAGATGGGGGAGTCTGGTTAGCATCTTATAACAAAGTGGACAATTTAGCCCCATGGAAATGAGTCTTGGTGTTGTATGCCAACTAGTAATGGTGGCATCTCCTGAGCTGTCTGTTTACCTTCTCTCAGCCTAGATGCTGTGGTTCATTCTTCCCCCATAACCAGAATTCCATTGTGTCACTTCTTTGCTTCAAGATCTGTTGCTCTCCAAATAAAATTCCCAGGGGTCTGGAGAGATGGTTCCATGATGAAGATTACTGGCCGCTCTTTCGGAAGATTCAATTCCTAGCACTCACATGGCTGCTCACAACTATCTGTAACTCCAGTCCTAGGCCATCCAACTCCTTCTTTTCTGGTCTCTGTGGGCACTTCGTGTATATGGTGCACAGATATACATTTAGGTAAAACACCCATACACATTATGAATAAATACAATATTCAAATAAACTTCCCAGTCCACACTTTTACCTGGACATCCTGACGTAGCCTCCCTGGCCTATTTTCTTATCTTGTCTCCATCTCCTTCCCTTGGAGCCACACTGACTTCCTCTCTGTCCCTTGAACTAGTCAAGCTTCTTCATGCCTCAAGGTCTTTATACTGAGTGTTCATTGCAGTTCGTGTTTCTCAGTCTGTCTCATAGTAGCCTCCCACTAATCTACTATTCTCCCCATGTCACTATTAGACCACTCTGTTTTATTCTCTTTATAGTATCTGAAACTAGCCACTCTTAGTTTGCTGTCTTTCCCCCGATTCTAAACATGTTTGACCAGAGTCTACCTAAGTCTGTCTCATGCGATTTTGGGGCTTCCATGTCTAGAATGGAACCCTCCCTGTATGTTCAAAATGATAAAAATGAATCATTCAATACCTTCTTCCTTAAACTGGGGAGAATTATTTTATAGGAATTTAAAGGTCAAGGGAGACAATCTAAGAATATGAGCTATGTGGAAGCTGTGTGGCTGGGGTGTCCTTTCCCCCTTAGGTTAGGTATATGGGAGCCCAGTGGACCCCTTCATAAAATAAGCACTCAGCTAAGGCTTGGGTTTGTGGAGTCTCCTAGTGTCCCTAAATGTGACAGTGATCCTTTTATATAGGAAAAGCATTTCAGGGGTCTGGAGAGATGGCTCAGTGGGGAAAAAAATTACCTACCTTGCAAGTGTGAGGACCAGAGTTCAAATCCCAGCATGCACATAGAAGCCAGGCAGGCATAGTAGCCACTTGTAATTCCCACACTCCAGAGGCATAACGAAGGTATTCTAAGGGCAACCAGGCTAGCTGGACTCGCCAGAATTGGGGAGTTCCAGGTTCAGCAAGAGACCTTGTCTCACTGAATAAAGGGTGAATAGAGAAGACATGTCAGTGTTAACTTCAGGCTTCTACACATATGTGCACATACACACACACACACACACACACACACATGCCACACATGTCCCAAGTTTTTATTTTAAGGCATCTTAGCTGTGTGTGGTGGCACAAAACCATGATGTCAACACTTGGGAGGTAAAGGCAGAAAGATAAGGAGTTCAAGGCCAGCCTCAACTACATAGGAAGTTGGAGGCCAACCTGAACTACACAAGAATTTGCTTCAACCTCCCTCCCAGGAAAAGAAAGACGTTGTCATCTCATGATGTGAAAGTATCATGGTAGTTTGCTAAAAGCTATGTGTCTAGTGAGAGCAGGACCCAGGAATGAGATGGCTCATCCAGACACCTTCCACCTAGCCTAGAGGGGATTCAGGAACTGCCTGGATGCAGGGTGCCTTTCTACCAAAAGTCTCTGGAAAAATGTCTCCCATTCCTCCCTCTGCAGGCCACCTCTGTCCCACACCAAGCCCTTAAGTGCCTCCTTTGGTCCTCCTTCTTGGTCCTAAAGCTTCCATGGAAGACCCCTGGAATCCTAAAACCCACTGCCCCCTAGCTTTGCCCCTTCTGACTTGTCTGCTGTTAGGCAAACAGTAGCTGTAGCTCCTACAGGAAAATTTGTTTCTCACCAGTGCTCTGAACAAGAGAGAGGACATGTGACCACCCTGGAGGATGGAGGTGATGATATTTTTTATGGTCCATACCCTTTGAGCATCAGATTAAAACCTTCAAGTTAATACAGTCTTCAGTCTTAGATTTGAAGAAGTTTGGATGCACATAGAGGTAGGTCATGGGCAGCACCTGCCTTGTGTGTCTCAGCCTCTCTAATATAATCTTGCACTTACTTTTGTATGGTCTTTGTCATCCATGTAGTAGCTACTCCTTCAAACTCAGCTGTGAGCAGCTTGTGGGCATGGGGTATGCTTTGTGCCTTAGCATTCCCAGTCCAGTGTCTGGTGTGAAGGGACCTTAGGGGCCACCGCCTTGCCTAATACAGGCACAACATGCTGAGTGCCTAGAGAAAGGAACTTGGTGGACTTCATTTGGATGTGTTGAATAGCTATGCAGATGTGTTTTTCTATACCTAGTCTTTGGCATTGGGCAGGGGTGGGAGAAAGCGGGGGTGTTGGGTTGGGGCTCCTGGTTCAACTAGAGCAGACCATAGTGCTGGCTGAAGTGTCATACACCGGACCATGGGGAAAGCACCTTCTTAGCTCCCTAGACACCCAAGTACTGTCCTCTCGTATAATGCTGGGTGGGGTCATAAGAAAGCAATTAGCCGCAGAGACAGGTGTCCTGGCCTGAACCAAAGTACTTTGTAAATATCCTGGGAAAACAACTGCATATTGAGCTCAGACAATAAGAATAATTTCTCCCAGACCTCAACCAAGACAACCATTTCCTGAACTTTATCCCCCAAAGAGCAGCAAATATAGACAAAGCTTGCCCTCCTCCCCTTTAGATGTATGTCCAGTTTATAGCCCTTACTCTCCAATGAGGAGGGAGTTAAGAAAGCAACCAAAGAAAATGGTTAAGGACAACTTTCTCATGGCTGTAATTTAATGCTGGCTTGTCATAAATACCTGACTTTGAGGTTTTAGGGATGGGTTCATCCTTCCCAAACTCACAAAGTCACCCCCCACCTTGACATGACATAGGAGATCTAGCTTTCTGGGCTCTCCAGAACCTTACAGCCTAGAGGGTTTTCCTCCGGGCATTCCCATCTTCTGGAATGGAAGTTATGGGGTACCTTAGGGTCATCTCACCCTGCCCTAGCCTGAGATCTGTTCAGCACCGTATCATCAGACACATTTCTCCTACTTCCTGAAACTACTTCACTGTACACTGAGAAGACCTTGCCTGTGTGAGACTTTTCGTTTGTTTTAATTCTGTTTGCACTGCTGGGGATCAGTGGCTAGGCAAGTACTTTCCCACTAAGCTATGTCCCCAGCTTTGCAAAAACCATGTCTTGAACCAGTGGATTAGTAAAAGACATTGTTAGTAGTTTGTGATTGTGATTGCATTTATTACAATTATCTTCCAACACAGTGACAAGTAAGGTTTGATTCAGTGATGAAACTATTGCAGCTGCTGTACTTACTATAAATTTTACACCTTGCTAGCTTCTTGTTTACCTCCCCACTGCCATTTTGGTTCCAGTGCTGGGATTCAGCCCATTTTACAGATGGGGACCTGTAAGGCCCAGAATGAATAACTATCTTAAAGTCACTTTCGGGAAAAAAAAAAAAATGTTTTATCAAGGACTGGAAACATAAGCTGGGCTGGAAGAGGATTTAAGCTCTGTTTTCCAAGACACTGTAGTCTGTTTTGTTATGCCATGGTCTCAAAAACTAATCTTTTCCTAAACCATGCTCAGAAGGCTGTGTCAGGAATTCCACCATGAGTTTAAGAGGCCTCCAGGCCATTCTGGGCTACAGAGTAATACCTTACCTCAAAAACCACAAAGTAAATAAATGAAGGAGTAAATAAATAAATAGTGACACAAAGGTAAGGAATTTAGCTCAGCAGGGAAGAGTTCTTGCTTAGTATTCCAGAGACCCTAAGTTGAATCCCTAAAAGAACAAAATAACTGGCCAATAAACAATATAGTCCAACTTGGTTATTATTGTCCATTTGGGTTTCCCACTCCTTTTCCTCTTCCGGGTTTCTGAACCCCTTTGAACACAAAAGGCCATTTTCCATACATCTGAGACACATCCAGTTCCCCAATAAAAAAAAATGTCCTGGCCACTATTGATGGTTGCATCTGCCTAGTGTAGATCTAAGAGCGTTGATCTTGACAAGCCCTAGCCTGGTATAGCAGCAGGGCTATCTCATGGCTGTGGTCTTCAGTGCCACTCAAAGCAGCTTCCCTTCGTGGCTCCCTCCTGGAAGTGATTGTAACTAAGATGATAGTACACAGAGTGTTCTCCTGCTGTCTGAACTGCAAAGCTGACTTGAGCTGCCCAGGAGGGGGACACAGATGGGATGGAAGACTTATCATGGGGGATGGAAAGCAGCTGGGGGTGCTAAATGGCATTCCAGTTGGCATTCAGCTGTTCCACTACGCAGCCCCTGACTGGAGTGAACCACATCTGTCTTTACATTATGTGTGGATGTGTGGTGTGTGTGGTACTGGGAATTGAACTGAGGCCCTCAGGTGTGCTAGGCAAGTGCTCTACCACTGAGCTACATCCCCAGCCTTTGAGGCGAGGGCTTACTAAGTTGCCCAGGTTAGCCTGAATTTTGATCCACTTGACCCAGCTTCCCAAACAGCTGGAGTGACACACCTGTACCATGAGGCCCAACTCCTTGTAAGTGTTTCAGAAGAGGACAGTACAAAATCTGAATAAGGAATCTGTGTGTTCACTTGAGACCTCCATTGGGCACAGCACCCAGTGGAGACTTGGTCTCAGTGCTTCTTGACCCGAGGAAGCCCAACTCTTTTGACTTCTGGACTATACACACTGACCCTGGAGAAGACCAGGGTGTGTGCTTTTAATGCCCCTCCGGCCTCCGAAGCACACTATACAAAGACTGGGCTGGCATCCGGGTTACCAGGGAAGTCTGTACTCAAGAGCTAAGTGAAGGCAGAACTTACAAGGCTGGGACTGGCCCTGAGCCTTTGCCCTTGAGTCTTTCATCCCCTTGGGCAAAGGAAATGCAGGCGAAGTTTTTCTGGAATGTGAGCACCTGACAGAATGAGATGACACAGGCAGCAATCTGTAATTCCAGTTCCAGGGGATCCAGCGCCCTCTTCTGGTCTTCTTGGGTACTGTACTCACTTGGTGCACAAACACACGGATCAGGCAAAACACACAACACATTTAAGAGGAGAAAAGAAAAAAAAAATTCCAGGCTAGCTGTGAACCTGTGATTCTCCTACTATACCCTTAAGTCCTGAAATTATCATGCCACAATGCCTAGCCTGTGTCTTTAAGTATTAGTCAACATTGTTCACAATGCTTTACTTTTTAATTGCATCATGATTTGACTGTCCTCTTTGCTCTAGAATTAAGTTCCAATGCTTACAATACTTACTTGACACTGTCAAGTTCAAATGTGACTGACATGCTGACATATCATAGGATGTACAGGTATGAAGTATGCATACTATTTACAGTGTATTGTGAGTTCTCAGGGGTGTATATAAACATGTAACTAGCATGAGGACAGAGGATGTCAGCTGAATCTAGGAAGCTCTCTTGTTCCTCTCTGTCACTCAATCCTGCTCCCAACCCCAGATTATCCACAATCTCCTTCCTCTTACAGCTTAGAAGCAGTCTTTTCTAGGGTTTCATGTGCGTGTAAATGGAGTCATATATGCCCTCTTTTCTACCTTTCAGCTTAACACCATTCTTTTGCCATTCATCTGTGCCATTTTGCTTTCCTGGAGTCTAACAGCTTGAGCAGCCATTCTGCCCCTGAATGTCTGTTGGATTATTTCAAATGAATCACTTAATTGTCTGTATCACTGCGGCAGTGAGCCTTATCTGTCCGCCTGTCTAGGGATAAATTCCTAAAATGGAGCTGTGCATGACAAGATACGATTGTCAGAACCTTGCCTGTTACCAATCAAATTCTCAACCGGGCACAACAGTGTACACTATACTATTGCTGGTGATGATGCCTGCTCCCCAGTAACATTGCTGGAGTAGAATCCTTGTTAAAAAAAAAAAAAATGGAGTGCCCTTTGTTCAGCTAAAACTGATGTCTCATTGGCTGTGGGTAAAAGAGCAGGACCCCAGCTCAAGAATGCCCCAAAACAGAAAGGCATGGGGAAGGACACTCAGACCTCTTAGGGGCCCACGAACTCCTGAATATAACAAGGAATGGGCACAAGACCCTATGAGGGGCTGTTGGGAGGCTCTGCTGGGAAACTCTTGCCCCCTCTTAACCCTGGCACTGCAGTGTGTACTGCAAGTGGCAGCCACTCAGTAATTGGATGCTTTGGAAGCAGAGTTTCAATTATCTTGAGGCTCGGGGTCCCTTGCAGGTCACTGGAGCAGATGGTGCCAGAGTCTGGAGTCATTAGAGCAGCTCTCATAGATGGCCTTATCTTTTCCATTGCTGACATTTTTGGTCACAAGAAAAACATCCAATCAGTTCAGAACACCTCTGACTCTTGAGCTAACCATTATGACTTTTGTTTGTTGGTTTCTTTTCCCTTGATTTTCTTTTAACTTATGAAATTTTTTTTAGATAAATTTATTTTACACTCCCCTTTGTCTATCTCCCTCTGTCTGCTTCCCTCTACCCCCTCTCTGTCTCTCTCTGTCTTCTCTCTCTGTCTCTCTCTCTCTCTCTCTCTCTCTCTCTCTCTCTCTCTCTCTCTCTCGTGTGTGTGTGTGTGTGTGTGTGTGTGTGTGTGTGTATGTGTGTGTGTGTGTGTGTGTGTGTATGTATTGTCTAAGCCAGTCACTGAGTGCAACAGGCTTTTGCTATGTAGCCTTGGCTGGCCTGGAACTCTTTATGTAGACCAGGCTGGCCTTGAACTCACAGAGATACACTGGCCTCTGTCTCCTGAGTGTCAGGATTAGAAGTGTGTGCCACTATGCCTTGCTCACTTTATATTTTGAGGCATCGGACAAAGTTTCTTGAACTAACCTGATCCCCACACTGATGTCTGCTCCCTATACTTGTACATGCCTCCCTTCCATTAGGTCCTGAGGACAAGGACTGCACCTTCTTGTCCTAAGCAGGTGGTGTTGTTGCATGGGGGTCCTTGTCAGTATGTGTTCAACACAGATGCCTTATGCAACCAAGGATGTACATTACAGCTCATAGTGGCCTCCTAGAACTTCCCCGCTACCACAGTCTGGAAGGATAGGCAGCCTAGGTACTAGTAATTCCTTCAGACTGATAGAAAAACAGCCTCAAGACCATTAATACCTACTTCCAACCCCTAGTAAGTAGAAAAGTTAGATTTGTGAAACCTTGCCACCTGCTGTCCTTGGAGTTCCACCACAGCCAAGACATAAGATTTTGTTGCTGTCACTGTGTAGCCTTGACTGAGCTAGAACTCTTACGTACCTCAGGTTGGCCTCGAACTCACAGAGATCCACCTGCCTCTGCCTCCTGAGTGCTGGGATTAAAGGCTTGTGCCACCACACCTGACTCAAGACTTACTTTATTTTACATCCTGGCCTCAGTTTCTCCTCCTTCCTCTTCTCCCAGTTCCCCCCACCCCCAACCTCCCTCTGTTACCACCCCCTAATCCACTACTCCTCTGCTCCTGTTTAGGAAAGGGCAGGTCTCCCATGAGTATCCACAAAACATGGCATATCAAGTTGCAGTAAGACTAAGCTCCTCCCCATGTATTAAGGCCGGGCAAGGTGACCCAGTATGAGGAATACGATCCCAAATGCCAGCAAGGGAGTCAGAGACAGCCCCTGTTCCCACTGTAGGAGTCCCACAGGAGGACCATGTAACACAGCTGTAACATACATGCCTAGGTCAGTCCCACACAGGATCCCTGGTTGTGGGTTCAGTATCTGTGAACCCCTGTGAGCCCAGGTTAACTGTTTCTGTGAGTTTTCTTGTGGTGTCCTTTACCCCTCTGGCTCCTGCAATCCTTTCTCCACCTCTTCTGCAGGATTCTCCCAGCTCCGCCTAATGTTTGGCTGTGCATCTGCATCTGTTTCCATGAAGCCTTTCTGATAACAACTGGATTAGGCACCGATCTGAGTATCGTTAGGCGTCATTAGATTGACATTGCTTTTCTTCCATTTGTGTCTGGTTCTATCCTAGATCTCTGGGCCATCCAGCCTGTGGGTCCTGGTGCTCCAGGCAGTGTCAGGGGTGGGCTTACACTCCTGGTGTGGGTTTTAGGCTTGACCGGTCATTGGTTGGCCACTCCTTCAGTCTCTAGGCCACCATTACCCCACCATATCCCATAGGCAGGGCAGACTGTAGGTCAAAGGTTATGTGTCTGGGTTGGTGTTCCACTCCCTCCATTTGAAGTCTTTCCTGGTCACAGGAGATGGCCGATTCAGACTGCATATCTGCCATTACTAGGAGTCTTAGCTGGGGCCATCCTTGTAGATGCTTGGGAGATTACCTTGTGCCAGGCTTTTTCATGGCCCTAAAATGCCCTCCCCACTTTCCAGTAGTCTTTCAGGAGTCTCCCCTTCTGCCCCGCCCCCCACAACCCGATCACTTATGTTCCCATCTCTGCCTGCCTACCGTCCACACACAAAAGTCTCTATTTCCCCTTCCCTTGCCCCCCTCCTCACCTCAAGCCCTCCTTGTTACCTAGTCAAGACTTACTTTTAATGGCTGTAGGCTATGAGCTGAGAAGTTGATATCTGTAGTATGTAAGGGTGCAGTTGGGGGTGTCACGGCATGGATTCCCCCTCAAACAGATGATG
This sequence comes from Cricetiscus sungorus, assembly GCA_030556225.1. Taxonomy (NCBI): domain Eukaryota; kingdom Metazoa; phylum Chordata; class Mammalia; order Rodentia; family Cricetidae; genus Cricetiscus; species Cricetiscus sungorus. The sequence goes on from JANBXA010000069.1 coordinate 24,754,764, forward strand.
CCTGAGCCAATACTGAGCAGGGTGAGAAGGTGGGTGTTGTACAATGCTTTTGACTTGGTGCTATTATCAGTCTCCTTTCCCACTAACTTTGGTTTTGACAGAGCTGCAAATGAGGACTCCATTCTACGCACATTTTAACACTTCTCTACCTACATTTCCCGAACCCAGCCGCAGAAATAGTTCTCCATCTTCCAAGGTACTTCAAAGTTTAGTTCTCATGGTTCTGTTATTTACAGAGCTCAGGCTCACCTCAAGCTTGCCATCCTCCTGCCTTAGCCTTCTGAGACTAGAATCTTGTGAAAATTTTGCCCAATTCTTATGGCTACTTTAAAACCCAATCGTGAAATAGTTTCTGGGAGATCTCATCAGATCAATGGCGGACATCCTGGGCAGGGGAGGGGGATGGGGACCACCCAGGAGGTAACCTTTCTTGGGAAGGAGATTCCAGTCAAGAGGGAAGAAGTCAGTGCATCCACCATTAGACTTTGCTGCCCTGGGAAGCGGATATCTCTTTGGATTATCTCCACTTCATCAGCATTCATGTGGCCCACTATGGAGCCTTTGTCTACAGCTTTTAATGTAATCCATATATATATAACCACCATCCTGATGCTCTGCCCGGGGAAGCATATCCCAACATCTGCCCTGAGAACCTTAGCATACCTAAGGACATGCATATAAAACCAGTTGTAGCCTTATGTTAATGACCACAAGAGCCAGTAATGACAAAATAGCTTTAATGGGTGCTTACTGTGTGCTAAGTAGTTGAAGTCTGTAGCCACCATTGAATGAGTGCTCAATGGCCTACTAAGAGCTGGATTTGCCTTCTGTTGCTAAGCCCTCTTGCAATCCTCTCTAATGTGTCCTATGATCTTACAGATGGGAAGGCTAAGTGTAGAGAATTGAATATAGAAAAGCTATAGAGGAAGCTATTTGAAAGACTAGGGCGGGCATGGAGGAGTTGCTCTAGCACGGGCCAGGACAACATGTGACAGACACACAAAGCTTGAGCCCCATGGGGGACTATCTTGGTTATTTAGAGGAAGACTGGGATGGACCAGTTTACACACTTTATCCCCAAAGCATGTGGAGAACTGTGAGAAGAATGTGAGACAGGCAAGCTGGCTCACTGTTATTGGACCCCACTTTGCAGCCACCCAAAGCAGTGGTGTGTGAACCAGCACAGGAAGAGTGCATGCCTTTAGGTTTCAGCATTAGGGTCAAGAGAACCAGTGGACAGAACAAAAGGCTGCATGTTTCTCCCTGGTTGGAATAAAGGAACTCCATAGCTAGGTATATCCAGCGTTTTCATAGCAAGCATTGTTCTTAGAGAGTCCCAAAAGGAAACCCTGTCTGGTAATATTAAGGGACATGCTGCCCACTAAAGGAAGGAAGTTGCTGCTGTTCACTAGATGCCTACAGGGTACCTGCCAGAGACTGCCGAATGAATGCCTTGTATACATAATTTCATCTGGTTATGGAAGTGGCTTCAGAGAGGTGAAGAATGTAGCTCAGTTTGTTGAGTGCTTGCTTAGCATGCACAAAACCCTGGATTTTATCCCCAGCATCACATGAAACAGCATGATGGCACATACCTATAATCTCAGTTCTCAGGAAGCAGAGGCAGGAGGATCAGAAGTTCAAAGTCATCTTTGGACACACAGAAAATTGGAAGAGAGCCTAGGATATATGAGGACCCTGTCCGAAGGGAAGGAAGAGGGGGAGGAGGAAGAAATAATTGCTCAAGCATTCCTCGCAGCCCTTTTATGTGGTACTTTTTATTTCGCCCTCAGCTGACTGCACACGAAGCATTGGGAGCTGCTACGATTTCAGTGTAGAGTCGTTTACCCTTTTTGAATTGGCTTACAGAGTACAAGGAAGTGGTAGTGCTAGTTCCTGAGCTCTTGATTCTCTGAGTTGGGTATTAAAGAGATGAATGTGATTGCTAGGGCTGCTGTAACGTAGAAGTCACTGGGGGGATTTAAAACAGCAGAGATGTGTTCTCCTGGTTCTGGGGTACAGGTTTGAATCATGATGTCTGCTCTCAGAAGGGGTCCTGCCTCCCCCAGCTGCTGGTAACTGATGACTGTCTGTGGTACTCCTTGGCTATGTTTATTTTATCTGTCAGACTTGGTGGTGCACGCCTTTGATCCCAGCACTCGGGAGGCAGAGGCAGGCAGATCTCTGAGTTCGAGGGCCAGCCTGGTCTACAAAGCTAGTTCTAGGACAGCCAGGGGTGTTATACATAGCAAGCCTGTCTCAAAAAACAAAAACAAAACAACAACAAAAAATGTATTTTACCTGATGTTTGTGAGTGTTTTCCCTTGCATGTATGTCTGTATACCACTTATGTGCCTGGGTTCCTTGGAGGTCAAAAGATGACGTTGGATCCCTTGGAACTAAGCTCAAGGGTAGTTGTGAGTCACAGTATGGGTTCTGGGAACGGGGTCCTGATCCTATGCAGTACCAAGTGCTCTTAACTACTGACCATTACTCTAGCCCCTATTTTCTTTTCCTAACCCACTCTGACCTCGTTTTATCTTAATTTCACCTGGGAGGATTCTGTGTCTAAGTAAGGTCACATTCTGAAGTCTCAGGTAGTCGTGAATTTAAAAGAGGTCCCGTTGACCCCTGCATAGTGAGGAGATGCTATTTGTGAGGTAAGCCAGTCTTTGGGAGATCCTGGTGCTGTGGTCAGCTGACTATCATTTGATAGACTAGGAGTGAGTGGGGCAGGGGAGCAGAGCCCCACTCTGGTGGAAGTTAATTTCCTATTGATCCATGGTGGGCTTCACTAAGGAGCCCAGGAGAGGCCACAAAAGGAATCTGAAGATGAGTGGCAGGAGCTGGGAGTGTTAGTGTCCTCAGCAGAATAGTGATACTGACTGGTATCACAGAGCGCTTGCTTAGCATGTGCAGGCCTTGGTTCACTCCCCAGCAGAGAGATGGGGTGGGGATGGAGGAGAGAAGGAGGTGGGGCAGGCTGTGAAAGAGAAAGGGAGAGGTGAGGGAGGGAGGGAGGGAAAGAGGAACAGAAGGAGCGGGAGGTGGTGGAGGAGGAACCCAGAGAAGAGAGCTGTAAGAACCAGCAGTGAAGCAGGGACACACTGGTCCAATCCTAGATAAGAACATGTAGGATGGAGAGTCTCCTCCATCCAGGAGGTGTGAGGGATGCCGTCATATCAGGAAGACAGCTAACATTGAAGACCTTGGGGATGTGATGAAAGAGACTGGATGCTATGTTTGGGGGTATTTGGGGAGGGAACTCGGGTCTGAGTGAGATGGCAGGCCGTTGGGGAGTGAGCAGGCATGTGTGGTCACTGTCAGATATGTCCTAGCTGTAGCTTAAAGGGCCAGTGACTGTGGCTCTCAGGAATGAGGAGATACGGTGAATTGACCCATCTGCATGACTTCTCACCCTGCTGGAAGGAAGTTGGGCCCAACTTCCGCAGAAGGGGATGTTACCAGCACTGTTGGTTTTTGGCGAATGTTGAAACAGTCTGCTGGAGCTGTTCAGGCCTTACGGGAAATGCCTCCTCAGGCTGAAGCAGTAGCTTGTGAGGAGGAGGAGAGGCTGGGACCTGCCTAGCTCTGAGGCCTTTGAAAAGGCCCTCCCCCTCTCCTTGCATTTTTCTCTTGAGATTTGCAAGTCTCCACTTCCTGTCGGTCACCTTAGTTGCACATGGTGTTTCCACACCTCTTGCTTCATCATAAACATAGAGGCTTCCAAATGTCATATTTTAAGTCTGTCTGTACAAATGTCTGGTAGAACTCTGTATTTATCAGAAGGCAATGTAAACTTGTTTATCACGCTGAGAAATTCCAAACACCCATGAAATCCAGGGCGAGGAGTAGAAACTTGGGGAGCTGGCCTCCCTTGCCTTAAGGTGGCATGTCTCATAGTCTTAACAAGCTGTAATACAGGGCTTCTATAGGGGAGGTAGATCAATGTTCTACTGGAAGCCACCAGAATTGTGAGTTATAAAGTGTTATGTATGCAATGGGGTATGGGCGTGTGTTTAACCCTGACACTAGTCCCAGTACCCGACCCTTGGCTGCCTGGGCTTTCTCATACCAGCTTCTACCTCCCAGAAAAGACATCTCTCAGGCTGCTAATGTCATGGTCACAGGGAAATTCTTACCGAGTTGGGCAGGTGGAAGCTGCAATTCCTAATCTCAGCCATCTTTTCTTAAATCTCTGGGATCAGAGGAATCATCAGATTATGAACCACCGTGCCAGGAATTTTCACCAGAGTCCTGCCCCGCCTTGATGATGCTCTGGAGTTTCCTTTTTACACATGCTGTTCAGCAGCCAACCCCCACCCCTCCCCACCCCCCACTCCCGCAAAGCACTGTTTCAGTCCAGGCTTTCTGGACTGAAAAAAGAGGTGGTAGTATTGTGTAGCAAAGTAAATTTTGTGTACACTTCCCTAAAATTGTATGAATATCTGTCACCAAGCAAACACAGTTCCAGGGACTGTGGTGATAGGTGCTTTAGGAGTGAGCAATGTGGTATGTGGTATTTCCCAAACTGGCCTATAGAACCCTTTTCTTTAGGAAGCATGTCACAGGACTGATTGCCTTGTCATGGAATACACACTGGGAACCATTGCCTTTGATGTGTCTGCTAGGTAGATAATGTAGCATTCTTTTTAAGGTCTTTTTAAATTAAAAAAGAAAACTGCAAAACTTTTCTAATAACTAATACATTCTTCATAAACTTTATTCTAACTGAAAGCATCAGAAAATATTTCTGATTCCATAAAAAAAAATGGGTTTCATTTTGATATTTTCATGCTTATAAGTCATTGTACTTTGCTCATGTTTATAATTCTTACTGAGGCTCCTGAGGCTCTGTGAAAGCACCTGTCCTGTCTGCTTCCTCTTTCTCCGGACTGCAGATCGCAAGTTTCTCAGGCCTCCCATCTGGTCTTTGTGAGTGTTACAATTGCCCACTGAGATGATACTCTCACCTCTGTAATTCTACTAGTGTGTGCCATTCTCAAAAATAGGAGCTTTGGGCAACTGTTGGGCATCTCTTTTGTATCGGGTATTGGGGTCACAAGCTGAATGACATGAGCCTAGTCCCCAGCCCCATGCTGCTAATAATCTGTCAAGGAAGGCAGTGAGTATGAATGAGTGAGCCGGTGGTCATGAATGGATGAAAAGCCTGAGATGTTTAGGGAGTGATTGGCAGAAACTTGGCAGGGAAACGACGTTTAAGCCAGTGTCTGAAGAAAATAAATGCAGACCAGAACACCAGGGTGAAAATTGGGGTTGTCACTTCTACCCCTGATAGAGGAAGCCAGAGTGCACTGACCTTCAGATGCCAAGGTTTCAAGGGGTCATCGATCTCTGTAGCTGAGCAGCTACAGGGATGGCTGGCTCTGGCTCCCATCTTGTGCCCCTGCACTTAGAGCTGGCCCTACACGCTAGTACTGCTAGCACTTCTAAGTGTAACACAGACATCAAAGAGTTTGCTACTCTGCCAAGGTCAGTGCCTCTGTGCAGGAGGGGTGGCGGAGGAGATGGGGCAGGTATCTGGGATCTTTACAGACCTGGCCAGACGTCCCCACTGCCTGCAGCTCAGTGTCGGGGGACTCCGTGTAGTTTATTTTATGATTCATGTATCCTTGTTTTCCTGAACTCTCCCTCTGGGGTGACCGTCTTTCTGCTGGAGAACCCCCAGGTTGGTTTTTCCATCAGTGGTTTCTTTAAATATATATTGCATTTACTTTTCACTTGCTTTGTGTACGCATTGTGTGTGTGTGTGTGTGTGTGTGTGTGTGTGTGTGTGTGTGTATACACAGATGTGTGCATCATGTGTGGAAGTCAGAGGACAACTTGCAGGACTTGTTCTCATCTTTCATAATGCGGGTCCCGAGGATTATCAGGTATGGCGGCAAGCACCTTTACCTTCTGAGCTGGCTATCTCACTGGCCCCAGGAGCAGTGGTTCTGAAGAAATCAAACCTGACTTGACATCACCACCTCCCCTTCCCTATGAATGGCTCTTCCTGTCTCAGAAGTGCTGCCCCCCATGTCACTGCCCCTCTGGGGACAGTGACATCCCCACATTGGCTACCACGAGAAGGATGCAGGAGAGCTAAAAGCACCCGAGGGGAAAGGAGAGCATAAAAGGGCAGAGGCATAGGAAGGATTTCCCCTGGACATTCCATTCATTTATTCGCACATGCCTTCACTAATTCAGTAGGTATTCATTAGTCCTTACTGTGTGGTAAGTACCATCTTGTTTAGAAAGAGCTTGTGAGAAACTCCTGGGATGCTGTCATATGGGGCAGAGGTTAGGGAAGGTCTCTGGAGAACGGAGGGGCGAAGGAAGAGAAGCAGGCCACATTTCTAAAGACCAGGGCTGTGAAATACTATGCAGCCATTGGAAATGTTCCAGAAGTTCTCTGAAGGGGAAGCAAGCAGGAAGCTGTTGTGTGATCCCATGTTCTGAAAACTCTAGAGAATCCACTGTCCTTTACTCTGAATCATAAAGAATCACCATAGTGGTGGTCCCATGCCTTTAACTCCAGCACTGGGAGGCAGGTGGATCTCTTGAGTCTCAGGACAGCCAGGGCTACACAGAGAAGCCCTGACAGGGAGGGGAGGGAGCGGCAGGCACAGGGGAGAAGTCACAAAGGCCATTTGGAGTATTTTAGTGAAAAGATGAAGAGATGAGTCGGTGGTTAAGAATACTTGATGGGCTTGCAGGGCACCCAGGTTTCACATTGGGTGGGTCACCACTGCCTGACTCCAGTTCCAGGATGTCTGACGCCCTCTTCTGTTGCCTAAGGGCAACTGCACACAAATGGGGCACATAAGCGCATGGAGGCACACACACCCACATATACACAAATATGAATAGATCTTAAAATTCATCAGTGGACATAAGCGTTAGCAAAAATTGCCCAACAGGGGGACACATGCTGAGGAAGACATCGGCATGCTGTGTCCATTTCAGGAGGGTGCAATTGGATGCTCGCTCAGCGTGGCAGCTTCACAATTGAAGAGCTGATTAAAGGGGGAGGGGAGAATGTTCGTGTTTGGCCTCAATACAGTAGTGACCTAGCCCTCTCCATACCTTTTCTTCGAGGTACAAATCCAGTAATTAAATTATAAAATTACATATTGATTTTTTTTTTATTCAGACAAAATTGAAAAGCTTAAAAGCAAAACCATGCAAAATTTCAGCCCATTTCATTCCCTGCCCAGATAACCACTGTAAACATTTTGGTGTGTATCTTAATTTAAAAATTATTTTTTAATCAATGGTAATTATTAAAAAAAAAAAACAGCTATGATAACAAAAGCATGTTTTTGTAAAGTGTGTTTCCCTGAATTCTGGTGGCCATGACCATCTGTCCCTGGCCTCCATCTGCTCATCTCTCCGTGCACCTGGGACAGAAGGCGTTACTGCCTGGCTCAGGTGATAAGGGGCCAACATCTGGGGAGTGGGGATCATCTAGAAGTGCCTTCAATCCATCTGTCCCTCTTGTCTCCGTGCGCCGCCCTTGTCCCCCGTGTCCCCCGCCACCCCCACCCCACCCCCCACCCCCGAAACCTTGCTGTTGGCTATACTGGTGCTAAGAGGAAGGTCACCCTGCCTGGCCACGATCCTACAGCCCACCCTGCCAAGCTGGTTGTTGATGCCTGCCAAGCGCCTGCCTGATCTTGAGAGAGCTTTGGAAGCCGCCCTGGGCATGCTGCTCCTTTGTCCCTGAAATCCAGGCCACTCGCCAGCGCCAGCGAGGCCTGCTTCCTGTACTCAAGCTGCTGCAGCCTGACAAGGCTTAGGTCAGGAGTGCTTGGGGAATGAAGAATGCAGATCCTTAGGGCAAAGCCGCCCGCCTGCGCATGATGAGTGCCTCTCCCCTGCTAATTGGGTTAGAGACAATCAGCTGGACTTAGACTAAGCAGGGCGAGCAATGCTGCAAACCCTGCACTCCTCCTGTCCCTGTGCCAAAGCAGCACCCTTCTCTGGGGGGACAGGAAGAAACTCCGGCTCAGCGTGACTAATTCCATTTGGTTGGGGGGCAGAGCAAGCTAATAGACAGCTGTCCTTTTAACCAGACGCTCCTTTGGCCCCAGCTGTCCACACACCCCAAGGTAGAAAACTTTGTTCCATGTTAATGCGAAGCAAGTTCCTTTGAGAGCCCTCTAGCCTTCCACTAGGCTCCAGGCCTCAGATAAACCCTGCTTATCTGGAGTTTGATTACCCAGTTCCAGGGAAGGGCCATTCTGCATTCTCACTTGGATCACTGTGTGTGTGTGTGCCAAATACGTTAAATTTATAGCAACCTGACCCATATTTCTCAGACAAGGCCGCTCAAAGTCAGAACTCTGTACCCAAGGTTAGTAAATAGTAGAAATCAGTTTCCCAGCCGGAGCTGGGAAACACACGTCGTTTGGTGTGAGGAACGATGACCATTCTCTTTCTCTCAACGTACATTTCAACACATGCTCGTGTGTCAGCCATTAAACTGGGCATGTGGCAAACTGGATATATAGCACCTGGCCTCGGCTGTCTGGAATCTGCTGTTTAGCGGAAAGACATAAATAAGCAGAGGTTTTGGCCATGAAGAACAAACATTCCAGAAAGTAGGTCAGGGGGTAATGTGCTCGCCTAGCATAACCGGGCTCCCTGGCATCACATAAACCAGTTGTGGTTGCACACTTGTGATCTGTCATCCCAGCATTTGGGAGGATCACAAGTTCAAGGTTACCTCTGCCACATAGTGAGTTGAGGCCCGTGTGAGCTATATAACCCCCGTTCCCCCCCCCCCACACACACACATACCCAACAAGCAGCAGGTGAGGAAAGGAGAACCCCACTTGGAACAATAGAGATGGGGGGTCTCTCAGGAAATGACATTTAAATATTTGAGGGTGGAGATGAAGTAGGAAAAACATCTCCAAGAGATAGCCTAGCTGTGGCTGCCAGGATCTTTCTTGTCAGCCTGTGCCTAGTCTTTTCTAGAAAGCCGTGCTCTTCCCTGCTCTTGCCCCTTGGCGTGCACTGCTGGCTACTGCCCTGTTACGTGCTTTCTTTATGCTTTCTCTCCCAGAAGCTCAAGGCAAAAGCTCTTTCCCAGGAGCCTGTGAGAGGACAGATAGGGTGCTCCGTGGAGCTCTCTTCTCTCACTTGACAAGAGGGAGGGGAGATCCTGAAGGCACTGAACTTGGCTGTGACCTTGTATATCTGATTGTGCTTTGTGGCTGGACTACCCTGATGAGGCCCGGGCAAAGGTCATTTGGCAAAGGCTAATATGGCAGCTGCAGGTTGCCACACACCAATGGCCTGAATTTAGAGCTCCATGCTTAGAGGGAACACCCAGGCAGCCTGTGGGATTGTGGGATCTCCTGGAGGTTGGGGGGGGCGGCACTGTGGAAGCTGCAACCCTACTTGCTTGAGCACAGTACTGGGCTGATACAGAGATCTCATGGAAGGCTTCTCAGACCAGGTAGAAACCCTACTCTGAAACTTTCTATGGCTCCTCATTGTCCTTAGCGCAGGACAGACTTCTTAGATTATACGCTACCTACCTTCCCAGTGTGCTTTAGGTTTTCCAAGTCATGGTTTCTCCATGTAGCCCTGTCTGTCCTGGAACTTGCTCTGTAGACCAGGCTGGCCTCAAACTCAGAGATCAGCCTGCCTCTGCCTCCTGAGTGCTGCGATGAAAGGTGTGTGCTACCACAGCCGGCCTGGCCCACCTGGGTCTTTTAACCACTAACTATCCACCTCTGCTTTATAGACACTGTCCAGTTTGAGCAACCTTCCCTTACTGCATGTTCAGAGGCAAATTCCTACACTTCTTTCAAGATTTGCCTCTCCAGCCAGGTAGGGGCACATTGGGTCATTCCAGTGCTCAGGAGGCAGAGATGGGGGGGGGGTGGAATTCAAGACCAGACAAGCTGCATAGTGAGTTCCAGACTAACAAAACCAAAGAAAAGTCTGTCTGTGTTTCCTTTCTGATGTCCCCTGGCATCTACTAGACCCAGAACTGTACCTAGAATATACCTTCCTCCCTCTATTCCTCAACAGTTAGTTTATTAGGCATCCAGCTGTTGTATTTACACTAAGGTGCTGGGGTTTGGAATCTTCCCTTAAGAAGTTTGAACTCCTGGGTAGCCACATAAATCCACCAAACAATGTAGAGAAAAAGCATCCAGCTTTGGTAATCTGTTTCCTTAATTTAAGCTGTGAATAAATATCTTCATGATTTTTAAAAATGTTGATCTGCTCATGGCAGCTCGAGCACACAATCTCAGAAGCTGATGGGCTAAAGTGGAGTTTGAAGTTAGCCTGGGCCACTTTAGAAAGTTTGAGGCCAGCTTGGACTACATCACAAAAGGCTGGCTCAAACAAACAAACAAAAAAACAAACAAACAAACAAATAAATAAAGCCAAGCTTGGACTACATCACAAAAGACTGCCATAAATAAATAAATAAATAAATAAATAAATAAATAAATAAATAAATAAATAAATAAATAAATAAATCCAAGCATGCCTGTAATTCCTGTACCTGGGTGGTGGAGATGTTGGGAGTTCAAGACCTTCCTGGGCTACATAGTGAATTTGAAGCCATCTTAGACTACCTAAGACCTTGTCTCAAAAAACAAACAAGCCATTTACTGGGTAATGCAGAACATAAAAATGGGCCTGTGAACAGTCAGGCCCTATGGAGGAGAGGTTCAGAGAGCCTTTGCTATTATTGCCAAAATCCCTTCCCAGTGGGAGAACTTTATCGATCACTATATCCTATGGTCTCAACTACTAGGCACTACTCAGTCAGAGTTCACCCTGGGAGAACCAATGACTTTGTCTTCCTTATAGCGTATAGGGGTTGCTTAAAGGGGTGTGAGTGCCCCCCAAAAGCCACACCTGGAAAGCCTTGGCCCAGCAGGGGTGAGAGTTTCCTATAGTTTGATAGAGTCTATCCTCACCAAGAGCCCCCCCCCCACAGCCTATATACTCTAGCCCTTTCCAGAAGCCATATGCAATTAAGGCAGGATTATATGCAAGAGTGGTAGAGAATGGCTAGATATTCAAGTGAGGGTCTTGTGACCATAAATGTGTATAAACAGTCAACAAGCCCATCTGGGATAATACTTTTGCAAGAGGACACAGCTGAATGCCCCAACATGGGTGTTTGACTTAGAGAACGGGTTACTCACAATGACTACTGATGCATTGAAGAAGAGGGGAAAAGTCACTGCCCTCAGTTGGGTACCCACTGGTGACCCCAGCAGGCTCTAATGTATAGTTCCGATCTAGTGCTCACACAGATGGTACTGGTTAAACTAAATGAGACACACACATAGAGCAATGTACAGTGATACTCATAGGAAAATGTCAGAATGAAACCCATTATTTTGAAAGTCTTCTGGCCTCTGGTTCTCTTGCTACTTCAGCAAAGCCTTGGGATTAAGGAACTTTTTAAGACTAGGTTTCTTCACACATGGACTAAGAGACAGAAAGGAATTTATCCAGACCTGATCTCTTGACCTCTGAGGACAAGCCAGAAGAGAAGAAAGGTTTGGGAGATCTGAACCCAACCAAGCTTCAGAACGGTTTCCCTCCCTTTAGGGAATCCGGCTGTCATGCATCTGCAACTTTCACTGTGATCCAGCCATGTTTTCATTTCTCCTTGGTTTGTACCAAGAACTAGGGTTGCTGGCTCCTGCAGCGACTGCAATAGGAGGACTTGTCATGCTGCTTCCCATAGTAGTTGTCCTATTTGGCTTCCCCGCTACCTGTGTGCAAGGGTTCTCATTTGCCCACACCCTCACCAACACTTGTTGACTTTAAGCTTTTGTGTTTTTTTTTTTTTTTTTTTTTTGATTTGAGGTTTATTTGTTGTTTTTTTGTCTTTTGTTTTTGTTTTTGTTCGGTTTTAAAGTCGCATCCATCCCAGGGAATATGAAGTATTATTTCCCTGTGGCTTGATTTGTGTTTCCCTGGTGTTGCTCATGGGCAGCATCTTTCCTATCGCTCTCTAGCCATTTTTAAGCTTCTTTAGAGAAATGCCTTTTGCATACTTCACCTATTTTTATTTCATTTTTCTAACTCTGTGTATGTATGTGCATATGTGCAGGTGCCTACAGAGGCCAGAAAAAAAGGTGTCAGATCCCCTGGAGCTGAATTTACACAGGTGGCTATGGGCTGGAATCAAACTCAGGTTCTCTGGAAAAACACCAGGCCCTCTTAATTGCTTAGCCATCTCTCCAGCATGAAAGTTTAATTTAAAATCTACCTTATATTTCTTTCTGCTGCTTCAGCTTTTGGGATCGTATTTAAGGAACCATTGCTTTGTCTAAAGTCATATGCATTTCCTCCCATTTTCCTTTAAGAGTTTTTCAGTTTCAAAGCCTACGTGTAGGCTTGAGTCTGCTGTTCTGAAGCTACATCCCTGGGGCCTAAGATAATGCATCATGTGCAGAAGGTTTGTGATACTTAGTGAAGTGAAGTGAATGCATTCATATCTCCAGTGAATGAATGAACAGACTCTTCTTTCTAGTCCTAGTCTGCAGCTGGTTGAGTAAAGGGTTAGAGGGGATGGTGCTGGCTGCAGTAGTGAGGCCCTTGCCTAGCATGTGCATGGCTCTGGGTTTTATCCTCAACACCGATTGAGAGGTGGGCTGACATAGAATGGGGGTACCAATTTGCTTAATGTTACTAATAAGTACTCATAATTCCTGGTCTGCCAATTTTCTTCCCATTTTCCTTCAGTTTTGTTTCTCTTCTCTTTCCCTGTTTAACAGAATGTCACTAAGATTTGTGTGTGTGTGTGTGTGTGTGTGTGTGTGTGTGTGTGTGTGTGTGCACGTGTATGAGAAAGAGAGAGACAGAGACGGGGAGAGAGATTGTCTATAAGCATTCATCACTTTCTGAGTATTACATTCAGTACATGTGAGAACTGAACTAGCCCAGGATGCCACAGGTCCAGGCACAGGACCATCAGGGACTGTGTTGTGAGCAAAACTGTCTCGGTGCTTTCAGCAATCAGATGGTGGTGATGTCGTAGATCCATTGAGACACATATGCCAGCATCCAGACTCCAGCCTCCAGCATTCCTTAGTTCTGTGCCTGCAGCCTTGGTGGGTATACAGGCAGATGAGATGTATGACCTCTGCCTCATTCTCTTGGGCCTGCCCATTCTCTTCTTCCTCCACTTTGATCTCCTGACAGAAGTTTCTACCAGGAAAACAGCACTAAGGCCAAAAGCTTAGAGATGTTTCCTAAACAAATCTAACCTACCTTGACTGAGAGACAATATCTTAGGTATCTGAGAAAAATTATTGTAAAAATCTTTGTTGGATTTTTCTTTATTTGTTCCTCAGTTGAAGTGCATCTAAGTTGTTTCCAGAGTATGGATATTATTAATAAAGCTGCTATGAACATAGAAAAAAAAAATCTTTGTTGGAGCAGGGTGTGGTGAGGCACAGCTGTAATCCCAGCACTTGGGGGGCTGAGAGAGGATGATGGCTACTTCCAGGACAGACTAGGGTACATAATCCTATATTTTGAGTGAGGGAGAAAACAAAAATGGGGAGCTAGAGAAATGGCTCAGCAGTTAAGAGCACTTTCTGCTCTTTCAGAGGACCCAGGTTCAGTTCCCAGCAGCTCACAAGCATTTATTCCAGGGGATCTGATGCCCTCTTCTGGCCTCCTAGAGCACTGGGAATGTACACACACCACATACATACATGTAGGCAAATACTCATACACATAAAATAAAAACAAATCTAAAAAAAAAAAATGTGATGGCTTACATCTGAAATCCCAGCACCTGGGAAGCTGAGCCAGCAGGATTTATTTGACTCCAAGGCAGGCCATGACTGCATAGTAAGTTCTAGCTAGCCTGAGCCACAGAGTGAAACACTATTTTTTTGGAAAAAATTATTAGTTTAATATTTTTTCCCCTTGGTTTTCCTTGTGTTCATCAGATAAACTCAGAAAACATGGCAGCGTAGAAACTACAAAGTAGACACTACCTTGAGAGAGGAGGCCGATGGTGTTCAGCGGGAAACCATGCAGACAGAAAGCAAACTGTCCACTATGAGTGATCACAGTGGGCAGGACTTGCTAGTTCCTTGAACTGTTCTTTCAAATCTCTCCGTTTGTTTACTGAGGCATGTCCTTGTTCTGTTGCCTTGGCTGTCTAGAACTCACTGTGTAGATCAGGCTGGCTTCAAACTTTCAGCCATCTTCCTGCCTCTGCCTCCTGGGTACTGGGTTTATAGTCATGTCCAACATCACCTTTTAGTTTAGTCTTTCTTTTTTTCCCCAAAGGAGCGGGGCAGGGGAGTAATAATCACTCACAGTCCTATGCAAAGGGAATTAACAGAGAACCCTGAGAGATTCCCTTGTGCTAGACACCCACACACATTTTCATCATACCTCAGCTACTGAAGAAGAAACAAAGGAAGAAAAGAGACTCAGCTGCTCTGTAGAACCATAATTTGGATGTGGGTCTCTGCCTCCAGGCCATCGTTCTTTTGTGGTTTTGAGTATCTGCACAGCACCTTTCTTGGGGGAAATGCCTGATTTCTCTGTCGTCATGGAGGTCCTAAGGGGCCTGTGCTTTGGGAGGGTGGATGGGAACTGCACCACACCTGAGATGTGAAACAAATGAGCAGGGATGTAGAGAAATTGCTGCCCACACTGCCAGTGCCCAGCAGGGCCTGGGTCTCAGTGCCATTGATTCTTTGTTGTTTGCCTCCCTCCAGGAACTGAAGCTTCCTACCTTCCGCGCCCACTCCCCGCTCCTGAAGAGCCGTCGGTTCTTTGTAGACATTCTGACCCTGCTGAGCAGACACTGCCATCTGTGCCCCTCAGCCAGGCACCTGGCCATCTACCTGCTGGACCACTTCATGGACCAGTACAACATCACCACCTCCAAGCAGCTGTATACTGTGGCCGTCTCCTGCCTCCTGCTGGCAAGTAAGTAGAAACTTTTCCCTCTGCAGCCTGCTGAGTTGCTGCTGAACCATTACCTATTTCCATAGCTTCTGCCTTCATCCTTTGCTTGGTGGGAACTGTCTCAATAACTGCCAATATTTTTTTGCACCTATAATATACCAGAGAAACTAAGGATATTCACAGTTTGATCTTAATGAATCTACACGGTGACTTTAGAAGACAGTCTTGGTACCTGGTGTTATCAAGGCTCAGAGAAGCTTAGGAACTTGTCTTGGGTTGCCTAGCTAGTATATGACAGACAGTATTTGAGATTAGAGATTATAGCTGCTTGATGCCAGGTCTGTGTTCTTGATCTCATTCCTCCCACCTCTTTTTTATGAGGATTCTAAATGGGCCCTAGCTTCCACTGTTTTTAGAGGTAGCTAGAGATGGACTGCTTGATTTAGACCTAAGCTGGATGCATGATGTAGTCATCAGGCCTGAGCACATTCCTTTTGTAGGCTCTACACTTTCCAAGGAGGCTTCACTGAAAGCAGCTGACCACTGGCCATCTGTCCTTCTTGGTGAGGATTACTCTATCATTGTACTGTATCTTGGATGAGCTCCTGACCACACAGGTCACCTTGCCACTTAAAACCACTCCGTGATAGACCAAGAGCCTCAGTATAATGGCCAGACCTCAGGCTCTTTCCCCTCTGGATTCATGTCTTTTTCCTCATCACTCTCTGGATGGCAGCTACACCAATGAGGTCCCATCACAGACCTCTGCCTTCCTTGCTTCTTTCTGCATTTGTGAACACCGCTACTGGAAACCTCCCCAGGTCACAGGAAAGCAGCCAAGGTCACAGATATATAAACGCACAGGATCATGTACTTAGAACCCATTATGGATGGAGAGATATCCAGTAGGCGAAATGCTTGCTGTGAGTTTGAGTCTCCAGTACCCACATAAATCCCAGGTGAATGTGACAACCCACCTATCATTCCAACACTGGGGAGGTTGAGACAGTCTGCTAGGCAAGCTGACTAGTTAGACTAGCTGTGGATTCAAGTGGGAGATCCTACTTCAGTAGATAAGGTGGAGAACAATCTAGAAGACACCTAATGTCAACCTCTAACCTCCATAACACATGTGCCTGTACACATGCAACACTGCACTCAGAGAATTCACTAGAGGGAAGAGAGCTTTGCATACAATGCACTCTCATAAGAGCATTTGTGGAAACAGCCAAATGAATGACGCTTAGGAACCCCTTGGAGGAACTAGGGTTCTACTTCCCTGTGCAGCCCGTAGTACAGGGGAGTGGAATGTTCCTGAATTCCTGGGCTCAAAATAGCCAGTTGCCACTGAGGACATTTCCTTGGTGCCTAATATTAATATTTTTACTCTTAATTTATAATCAGGTCTTACATTCTCCTCCATGCTGTGTTACTACCATGCTGTGATATTGAATATTTATTTCCTAGCTAACACTATAGGAAGATAGCACCCACAAACTACTGGGGTTTGGTGTGTTCTTGGCATATTGCTCTAAGGCCCCATGGCTTGAACACACACACACACATACACACACACACACATAACACACACACACACACACACACACACACACACACGAATGCACACACACAGGCACATACATGCACACAGCAGTTTTCGAATTTTATTTATTTATTTATTTGTTGTTTGGTTGACTAGATGGTTGATTGAGTTTTGAGACAAGATCTTGCTGTGTAGTCCCAGTGAGTCTGGAAGTTCCTTTATAGATCAGGTTGCCCCCAAACTTTGTTATCCTTCACAGTGAAAGCCACCGTGCCTGGCAGGAGAGTGGCTTTCAATTTTCCCACACCCTGCCTTATTTTCACCTACTGTAAGTTGTCTCTAATCTGGACCAGGTAGAATTTGCAAGTCATCAGTGGGAGCTAATTTTGCTCAGAGCCCAGCCTTTTGTAGGGTATTATCGTCTCAGAAAGAGATGCAGAGGCCTATGAGATGTCTCCATCAGAGAAGGGCAGAACAGGCATCGAGTTTCAGGCACCCCATGACCTTTGGCCTGCTGCTTCTGTGATCTGTGGACTGAGTCAGAAACCTTCTGGGGGAAGGAGACTTATATTTCCTTGGGGCTATGGAGCTCTCCCCCAGCATCTGTCTGGAGAGCCAGGATATAAGGCTCACACTAGAGACTCCATTGTGTTTCTGTCGCCATGGTGGAGGAAGAGGGCCTTCCAGATGGAGAGGCAGACGCCCCCGCCCACA
This sequence comes from Cricetiscus sungorus, assembly GCA_030556225.1. Lineage (NCBI taxonomy): Eukaryota > Metazoa > Chordata > Mammalia > Rodentia > Cricetidae > Cricetiscus > Cricetiscus sungorus. The sequence goes on from JANBXA010000069.1 coordinate 24,771,955, forward strand.
TGTTGATGGGCCTCAGCCAGCCTGGGAAAGCAGAAATGGAGTTTTCAGAACACCTGCCATATGTTCCAGGGCTCAAGGAAAGAAACGTTCCTGTGAATGCCTGAAATCCTGTTCACCCCTCCTCCTTATTCCTGGGCTCACTATCAGCCACAGGGTAGGTGGGGTGAGTCACCTTGCCTTGGGAAGCTTGGAGTTCCGCTGATTCGGTGTCAAATTTCTCTGAGATAAGAAAATCTGGCACTGCTGTCCCCACCTGTGAATTCAAATTCAATTGCTTTTTTTAAAGACTTATTTTTAGTGTGTGTTTATATGTGTGTACAGGAGTGAAGGTGTCAAGGGACGCTAGAGGATTGTATCTCCTTGGCACTGGAGTTTCAGGTGTTGTGAGCCACCTAATGCGGATGCTGGATGCTGGGAGCCGAATGGGGAACCGAACTGGAGCCATTTGCAAAAGCAAACACACTCTTAACCACCACTGAGCCTTTTTTCCAGCCCCAGGGGTGTGTGGGGGTAGGGTACATGCGGGCATGAGTGTGCACATGGAGACTCGAGCTCTACTTCAGGTGTCTTCCTCACTTAATCTCTAGTTTGTTTGTTTATTGGTTTTTTTTCGAGACAGGGTTTCTCTGTATTGTTTTGGAGCCTGTCCTGGAACTTGCTCTGTAGGTCAGGCTGGCCTAAAACTCACAGAGATCCGCCTGCCTCTGCCTCCCAAGTGCTGGGATTAAAGGCGTGCGCCACCAACGCCCGGCTCTAGTTTACTTTTTGAGATGGGGTTTCTCAGCTAACCAATAGCTTGCCAGAGAGCCCCAGGGATCCTCCTGCCACCTCCATGGCACTGGTATTACAGGCACATGAAACCACGTGCAGCATTATACAGAGGTTCAGGGCATCCAACCTTGGTACTCTTTACTGGCTAAATCCTCTCCGCAACTCCAAATTCTGAGGTTTGTAAAGCTGTTTCCAGATAAGGCCTTTTGCATAGATGGAACTTCTTCCTGCCAAGGGTCCCAAGGCTCTCATAAAACAAGCAGAATATATGCCAAAGCAGCCTCTGAGTCTCTGTGATTAAGTTAATTGTGTCTCCTATCCACTCAGGATAGACTCATAATATAAATACCGTACAGGGCCGGGGTAGTGTTTGATGGTGGAGAAGCTCTAACCCTATCACTCACTGCGGAGTGATTTCCTGTGGGCTGGAAGCCCATCCTGCCCCTGGCTGACCACCTCAGAAAGCCATGGATAGGGGTAGTCTTCTGCCTCTTACGGTCAAGTTCTGACTCTGACTCTCTCTCTCTTCTCTCTCTCTCTCTCTCTCTCTCTCTCTCTCTCTCTCTCTCTCTCTCTCTCTCTCTCTCTCTCTCTCTGTGTGTGTGTGTGTGTGTGTGTGTGTGTACTATGCCTGTGGAGGTCATAGGACAATTCATAAAAGGATCCGTTTTCTCCTTCCATCCTAAGTCCTAAGGATCAAACTCAGGTCATGGTACTTAGCAGCAATTGCCTTTACCCTGAGCCCTTTCATCAGCCCCTGTCCTTAGTTTTTAACAGGTGAGCTGAGTTCTCTGATGGTCTCCATGTCGGCCTGTCAGCCCCTAGCCCTCCCCAGGAGAAGATTAGCAGGTAAGTCATGTGATCTCTCATCTATAGGAAAAGGACCTCTGTCTCGATGGGGTCCTTTCTTAGGCAGGGTCCCTTAGCCCAGAGTGAGCCTGTCACTTGTAGCAAACCCGCACAGAGGCTCATCTCCTCAGTACAGTCTTTAAAATTAGAAGTGCTTTATTCGTTAGAAATGAAATCCAAAAAATAAAATAAAGTCATTTTCCACCCCACTGGACAGAGAAAACCTCTGGAAGGCTTCCATGTCCTCCTCCAATTAATCTAGTATATTTTTGTAGAAATGTTGTATGTCTTTATTGGCATACAATCAACTGACCTTCATTAGTCATTGATTCCGCACTTAGGGCTTATGTATTTGTCTAAACACACCCCCCACCCCTTCACCCCGGTGCTGGGGAATTGCATACAAGGTCTTGTGTATGCCAGGCAAACACTCTTATTGCTGAGCTACATTCCCAGCCCTTCATTTAGAAAAAAAAAAAAAAAATGTGCTAAGCAAAAATGAATGCTGATGCTTTCATCCATGCACATGGGCAGAGCCGTTGAGACTGTTAATTGCCCTTTATGTGTATTCCCAGCTGAGATGGAAAGGGGCTGCGCTCTGCCTTTGTTTCCTCTCCTGTGGTAAACAAGTATTCTTCTGTGTTTCGGTTAGAGCTGTGTTTCCTCGCACTTGTGAGTGTTATTGGTGGCCCTGCCACTTCAGGTGCCCCCACACCTAGTCTCGAAAGGCCATTGTCCTGTTTCCTATACTCAGGAGAGCTGTGTTGTGCCTCTCTGAGAAGGTACGTGTGTTACCTGGTCAAGCATTGGTTGTGCTTTTTGCCCTGCGTTCAGTGTTAATGAATCATCAATATAGCAGGTTAAATGGAAGAAAACAATTCAAAGTTACGCACGCTGTTAAGATTACTTGCTGCTTTTGCAGAGGACCTGGGTTCAGCTCCCATGACATGACAGGTCACAATTTCTATAACTAATTCCAGAGGATCTGGTGCCTTGTTCTGGCATGTCACACACACAGTATACTCACATGCATATAGGCAAACACTCATACCCATAAAATAAAAATCCTTAGAAATATATGTGGACAGCTAGGCAATGGTGGTGCACCCTTTTAATCCCAACCCTCAGGAGGCTGAGACAGGCAGATCTCTGAGTTCAGGCACAGCTTGGTTTACAAAGTTCCAGTACAGCCAAAGCTACACAGAGAAACTCTGTCTTGAAAAACCAGTATGTGTAAGAGCTTGAATTGAACTAAGAGCTAGTTCTGTTCTAAGTGGAACTGTCTAAGTGTCTAGTCTAAGTGATGTCTTTTTGTTTGTTGATTGGAGGATTTTTCCCCCCTATTGAACAGGCTAGCTTGGAACTTGTTATATAGCCCAGGCTGGCTGCAAACTCTCCATCCCCGTGCTTCATCCTCCCAAATGCTGGGGTTGTCAGCATGTACCACTCCCATCAATAAATTCTCCACCAAAGCAATATATTGTCAAAACTGAGTGCTGTGTCTGCCTGCCAGGGTGCTCTGGTGGCTGGCCCTCTGTGGGTATATTTCCATTTTGTACATGTTCCTTGACCTGCCTGTGATGTTCAGAGAGGGAATAGAAAGATACTAGTTTCTTTTAGGGCACCTTAAAGCAGAAATCAATAGTCTTGTCTCTTCAGGCAGAATCCAGTGAAGGCTGATGCCTGCCAGGCTGTGTAAGGGTCTCAGGAGATTATATTAGCCTGGCTTTCTTCCAGGATATCCCCTTCCCACAACCCTAGTGTCCCTCTCTCCTGTGCACCCCACCCCTGCTTTGATCAGTCAATAACTGTTGCCTCTGCCTGGGCTGCTGCTGTGGCAACGGGTGGGGGGGGGCACCCTTTGGAGATCTTGCTGAAGATTTCAGAAACTTGAAAGCAGTCTTAATCCCTTGTGGGGAGGCTGAGCACAACAGCCCCCACCCCCACCCCGCATACCCCCAGAGCTAAGAGAATGCTTGAGATGCCTCCAGGGCTCCCATTTCAGGTATTAGAAGCAAAGGGGTGATTTTTCCAGGTGATCTCTTTCAAAGGTTCTGACAAGAGTCAAACCCAAGTCTGCTGCGAGGAAGCAGAGCCCGAAAATACAGGAAGCCACTTACTGAGTCCTCACAGCTCATGGAAAAGGGAACAGGAGGAACGCTACATTTCCTTTGTCCTGGGAGTGAGGGGGAGTCATTTGTGAAAAATTCTGCACTTAGGGATTGGGTCACAAGGTGGGAGGTTGCTTCTATTTTCCCTTCAACAGTGCCACCCGAGAGCTGCTACTGCATCCGTGGCTCTTCTCAGCAGTGGCATTTGGGTGGTGGCCACGCAGCGTAAAAGGGGTGGCCTCTTTGCCCAGAGCTGTGCAGAGCAGATCCCAACACCAGCTCAAAAACCAGTGAGCAGGGAACATGGTGAGTTTTCCATTTCCTGTTCTCATCTCTGCCGGCTGGCAAGCCTGGAGCTATGTCAGGGGAGGGATTTTGTGTGAGAGCTGCCTGTCAGACAGCTGACTGGGCCTGAAGCTCTTAAATTGTACAAAATGCCTTAGCAGGTTAGAGCCCAGACTTGTTTGTCCAGGAACTGGGGTTCTGAGTATCTGTAGCCCCCACTCCCCCAGGCGTTTTAGATTTCAACCGATTGAATAGGCAGTGTTCAGCAGCTCCCACCCCACAGAAATGTTAGGAGACTCCTACCGCAACCACCACCACCACCATTCTATTGGGGACTATGTTAACAGCATCCCTGGATGAAGACTACTCACCCTGCACCTATGTACCTGTGTGACAGAGAGTGGGCCATAAAACAGAGCCCCTATCTTCAAATTGCTGCTCATTGTCTGAAAAACTGTCCTGAAGATGCAGACTTAGGCCTGCATTACCAGCAGATCTTGGGACACGTGGTAACAGCAAGCCTTTCTAAGAGAACACTGTGCCTTTGGTGCTAAGGTAATAATCAGTACGCATCATTACGAGCAGGGAGAGTAACAGAACACTGGAATCAGGCGGCCCCCTATGTGTGCCATGCTACCCGAGGGCTGGTAGGAGCCAGACTCGGCTATAAAGGCCCTCTGTGGTGAATATTTGCATCCACATGGTGCCTCACAGCCATCTGTAACTCTAGTTCCAGGGGATCTGACATCGTCTTCTAACCTCCTCGGGCACCATGCACACATATGGTACACATACACACGTGCAGGCATAAAATAAAATAAATAAGTCTGTAAAAATATTTTAAAGAAGGTTTCAGGTACCCTAGAACTAGAATTCAGACAGCTCTGAGCTGCCATTATCAGTGCTGGAAATTGAACCCAGGTCCTCTGTAAGGGCAGCCAGTGCTCTTAACTGCTAGAGCCCCAAATATTTGCATCTTAACCACATGGTGCACCTTACTAATGCCAAGACCACCTTACGCCCATTCTCTTGTTGTTTTATTTTGAGGGCTTGGGATAGAACCCAGGACATCCTGATGCTCAACATTCAATGCATCACTAAACCACTCCCTCCCCTGGACTCCATCCTCCTGTTTCCTGCTGACATCCTAAAGGACTAGCCCAGAAGGTCTTGCTTATTATATATACCCTGTGCTCTCCAGGAAAACCACATTGAGAGTTTTCTGGATCAGAGCCCTAGCTTAGCTTTCTGGGATGTTCAGGTTCAATGGGAGAAAGGTTTCATTTGCCTCAAAGGGTAAGCTTTGGCCACAGCCACCTCCCTTTGACCAGTTCCTGTCACTACCTAACTAACATGTCCAGTTGTTTTAGTCAGCATTAAAAAGTCTTTCACACCCAAGGTAAACGTGCTGGCCTGGTGGCGAGATGTAAACTCACTTCTGTACTTGTTCGGTCAGCATAGTTTTCAGATTGACTTTGGGAAGTGTGCGTTGCCTTTTCCATTTCACGTCTTAATTTTAATTACAAGCATTTTGATGTCTAGACAGGAAAAGTCTCCTCTTTGTCACCAGGGTGATGGTGTTTCTGGGACTCTTCTAGGAAACTATGACGTCTCCTGACTTGTGGGCACTTGTAAAAGCAGGTTCCTGCCAGGGTATTCCTGGCCTCAGCGTTCTCACATTCTGGAACCTTCTCTGGCAGTTTTATTCTGCCACTAATAGAGCCTAGCTTTCCTTTAGTAATGCATTGTCTTCCGAGTAGTTAAAGATGTTTTTCCTCTGTGGGAGAGTGGAAATTTAGAAGACAAAAAAAAATGTCTTATAGTTTCTCTCTTTTGTCCCCCCATCATCAGAATGTGGAGGCGGAGGGGAAATGGTCTGTGAGAAATGAAATTGCTAATGTTTACTGAGATTTTATGTGCTGTGTGAAATTTTTCTTTTTATATCCATTTTTACTTATTTAATTCCCAAAACAAACCCTAAAGACCTAAGTGTTATTGCCCTACATAACAGAAGTGGAAACCAAGGCTCAAGAACTAGATAACTTGTGTAAAAAGGACATGCCTAGGAAGACAGATTAGTAGAAAAGGGAGAACCAGGCAGATAACTTGGAATGGCTTAGTGAGTCTTGGCCCACAGCAGTAGCCTTTGCCTTTAACCCGATGGCTTCTGTGCTTGGCAGTACCAAGAATACCCAGGTCAGCAGACAGGTTGTGCAAGCTCCCGAGTCCTCTACTTTCTAAGACAGCAGACCCACACTGACTGGAGGATTGCATCAGCCCTCAGGACTATCCCAGTGTCTGGAAGTGACTCCACTCATGACCTCAAGCAGTGGCCATGGTTGTCCCTCTTGTTCCTTTTTCTGCTGCCAGCAAACGTGGGAACAAAGGATCCAGGACCTCTGGTGTCTGCACTTCAGCCCTGCAACTAGGAAGGCTTGCTGTTCATTAGCAGAAGCCCCATCAGACATAGTCCAGAGGCAGTGCCTGCAATGGGAATGGACAGCAACTACTCAGCAGTTACAAAAAGAACTTTATCGCACTGGAACTGTTCTTCCATACAAAACACTTACCCCACCCTGTGCCAGTGGTGCACGTGACAAATGGCTCCTGTCCCACAATCCTCGATTTCAGTCAGTGGAATTATTTGGGTCACTTATAAAGTAGGACACAATGGAGCCAGGGATTGGCTGAAGCTACCCTGTGAAGTCATCATTCCTATTTCTGCATCCTGAGGCAGCGACGTCCCCGCAGTGAGAAGGGAAGCCTGTGTGTGACCCAGCTGGCTTGATGCCACCACAAACCCTGAGAGGCATTTCCACAATTTCCTCTGGAAGAAAACAGCCACTCACAGCCTCACCTTAGGCTTGTCCCCAAAATGGGCTCAGGAATTGATTCAGGCTATCGGAAATGTGCTCGCTCTCATTCCTCCACCCACCCATCCGTCCTTCCGTAGGTCCATTCATGCATTGTTTATCCAGCCTGCTGTATGCATACACTGGGGACAGCCATTGACAGAGTGGCTTTGCTTTTAAGAGAGATGGGGGAAAGGAAGGGAGTTTTCTCTTTGTTCCTAAGGGAGGAGGCAGCCCAGCCAGACAGTGGTCCCTAGTCTACCTTCATGCCAGATATGCCCAAAGCCCAAGGACGACTGATAATGAAAGTTTTTTTCCTCCAGGGCATCCCTAACCTCAGCTTCTTTACACGGGCCAGAGATGTACCCAGCTGCAGCAGGACCATAGGAACAGTGGGATTGTGTGCTGCCTTGTTCCCAAGCGCTACGATCATCACAGCTTCCTTTCTTTCCCTGAGATCACCCAACACTGATGTAAAAAGAGCCTTCTCTCTGTGTGTCCCTGGCTTTCTCTGTCCCTTTTATCTAGGTCTATCCAGAAACCTAATTGTCATTGTATCTGCGACTGAGGGTGGGACTACTTCTGGATATAGCAGGATTTAGAAAGGTGCCACTCTGAGTGACTCGTTCCCATGCCACAGAGCAGAAAGCATACACCCAAGGGTTGATCTTCAGCACAGGGTATATGCCAGTAAGTGACCCAGCTGAGCCTCTGACATTGCAAGGTGTCTTCAGTGGTTCTGACTTCTGTGCTATACCATGCCACAATCTCTCGTGAGGATGAGGCCCTCAGATGGTTTCTGGGCTGTTGTCTGATCTTTTCAGCCGCATTGTTCCCTCTGTGTGTCCTAGTTCCTAGAAAGACACCTAGCTGTGCCTCCCCTGGGGGAGAGTTGGAAGAGTCCTTCCTAATGTCCTTCTTTAACTACAAAAGGCCATGAAGGTGGGGGTTGGTTGTGTGTGTTTTTCAGGTGGGCTGAAGGGTTTGTTCACTCCAGAAAGTATCTTGGTAATGAGTCACACTTTTGACTTAAATTCAATTGTTCATAGAAAAAGCTAAATCCTGTTGACCACACAGTCTTCCCTAGAATGGCTCTGGAATTCAATTGCTCGTTAGCATAAAGGAAATTGAAGATGAAAACTATTTGTGGAGTACAAGGTGGCTAGACAGGAAGAGGCAGCAGCTGGCCTCGCCCATGTCTATGGGAAGCCTGCACCCACAGGGTTACCCTCAGAAACTGTGGTTGCCTTGGGACTATGTATATGGACTTGTGGTGTAGAAAATTCTAGACTTTGGAAGCATTTATGAAAGAAAGCCAAAGCTATCTGTTGAGTATTATCCTTAGGCCACAAACTTTGCTCTGGTGTTTTTCATAGAGGGTGTGTGCTGTGGCCCTTATGCAGCAAGCAGCTAGACTTCATCCTGCTTGGAATTCGAGAAAGCCAGGTGTGTTGAGGGGGCTGCCTACTGCACAGCAGCTAGGATGCAGCTGAGAACCAGATGTCCGCCTCCCATAGCGCCCAGCTTGGCAGGCAGACTCTGTCTCTTGCTCTAACAGTTGGGAGAAATCCCATCCCTAAGGAGACACGGATCTGGGGAAAGAGTCAAACCCAACACTGCCGCGTCTCACTTCTGCCATGTGGGCATTGTAGTAACCAATGGGCTGAGTGCAAGGTGCCGTATCTGAGGAAGGAGGCAGGGGTTGTAGTGCCCACTCTCCACACCCAGAGCCACTTGTGTAGTGGCATAGAGCTGAAGGCGCCTTTTCTTGGGATCATTTTTAGCCCTTTTCAGAAGCTGTAAGAAAATATCTTCTGCCGTTAGCTGCCACACTAGCAGTCAATCTGTGTCCAACTGACAGGACTCTTAAAGTTGCCAGTTTGGTGCAAAAAAAAAAAAAAAAAAAAAATGCGTATCCTATTCTGTAAACAATACAGCAGCAGCTGCTACCACTGATGGGCACTTCCCGTGTGCCAGGGGTTCCTTTGTCTCTTATGTTCCCTGGGATGTCCCCTGAGCCCCCTCCCCTATCCAGTGAGGCATCAGCTCAACTGCTCAAGTTCGCACAGCGATAACTGGAATGGGGCTAGGAGATGTGAGACTCAAGACTCTGTGATCTTCCCTCTGGCTACTGCTCCCCGTGCGTAAATAAAGCGGGCTGGGTTGTTCTCCTGGTGACCACATCTCTCCTCTGAGAAGGGTAGAATCTGAAAAGAAAAAAAAAATGGTACCTCAAAGATTTCTTGAGAGCCGTGCTGCTTGGGCTGCCTCTCCTGGGACCCTGGTCTCACCCTCCCTGGCAAAGGCTACAATCTAGCAACAGGCTTTCTAACCCAAGTCTCCTGCAAGAGCAACAAGTGCTCTTTCCATGTGAGGCCCCTGCCTCTGCTCCCTGGAGCTTCCCACATATACCTGGAAAGATATCGGGATCCGTTCGGGCATGAGACCAAGCCAGGGTAAGAGTGGAGTGGCTTTTTGTCCCTCTGACCCAGCTTCCCTGACACCCTCATCAATCCCATGCTGGGCGGACAGGGAGGCAACCAGCTGCTACCATTCTCAGTGGCCACAGAGTCCACACTCCTGATCCAACTGTGGTTTTTGTTCTCAGATGAAGGGAGAACTGTTTTTCAGAGAGAAAAGCACCCCTGATGACAAGGGGTTCTCTTCTCAGAAGCGCTGCCTTCAGAGGAAAAGACTGCCAGCTGTTGCTGCTTTAAAACCCAGTTTTTTGTTTTTTTAGTCAAGAAACTGTGGCCTCCTCAGAGTCTAGGATGGGCAGGTACCTTGAGTGAGTCTGGCAGCCTGCCAGCAACAAAAAAGGATGCTAGGGCTTAACTGGGTGTAGACTGAGCAGTTGAGACAGGACAGCAGGGTAGACTAATCACTGGAGTTTCTCAGTGCCTCGTTCTATGTTTGGGTTTTTGTTTAAGAATTTTTTAGGGGGCTGGAGAGATGTCCCCTTTTGCACGGGACCTGTGTTTGGTCCCAGCACCTACTGGTGACTCACAGCCACCCAAACTCCTATTCCAAGAGATCTAGTGTCCTCTTCTGACCTCTGAGGACACCAGGCACACATATGGTGCACATACATCCCTGCGGGTGAAACATTCAAATACATAAAATAAACTAAAACTTAGAGTTTCTTTTCTTTTAGAGACAATGCTGATAGGCATCATGACTATTGGAGCTGAGTAGTGTGTTCACAAGGGTTATTACAACATGTTCTCTTCTTCCTGTTTCTTTCTTTCTTTTTCTTTTGTTCCTATATCATAAATTTTCCAGAGTAAAGAGGTGCCTTATTTTTTAAATGGCAGTTAACAGTGTTGCTTCTCTTGGCCCTAATTCACACCCGAATCCTGTCTGGTCTGTGTTGTGGCCCAGTGGCCAGGACAAGTAAGTAGGAACAGACCACACAGTCTTCAGAGAATCCCCTTTTTTTAGAGACAGAAAGAATGGCAGTTGCCAGGACTGAAGTGGGCAGAAATCAGGAGCTAATGTTTCATGAGGACAGAGTTTCAGGTTTGCAAGGTGCTGGGTTCAGGAGAAATGTGCTTGATGGTTACAGCCTTTGTCAAGTACATAATGTCACTGAACTGTACATTTTTAAATGGTCAATTTCCTGTTATGTGGTTTGTAGTTTATAACTCTCTCTCTCTCTCTCTCTCTCTCTCTCTCTCTCTCTCTCTCTCTCTCTCTCTCTCTCTCTCTCTCTCTCTGTCTCTCTAAGGAAAGGCTGGGGTGGGGCAGTGACTCAGGAATAAAGTGCTTTCAGACTTCCCCACTGAATAGAGTAAAAGCAAGGCTCTGTGGCGTGTGGCTGTGATCCCAGAGGCACGGGGGTCATGGGTAGAGACAGGAAGATCCTTGGAGCCTTCAGGCCAGCCACTCAGGCTAATAAGCAAGTTCCAGGTCCAGTGAGAAACCCTGACTTGAAAAAATAAGGCAGGGAGTGATAGAAGTAGACACCTGATACCTACCTGAGCCTCTACACCAGTCTTTTTCCGTCCCACTAGCTCTTATAACTTAAATTAACCCACTTATATTCCCCTATGTTCTACCATGTGGCTTTAATCTCTCTCCAATTCTATGTGTCCAATTCGTCCTGTGCCTCTGTAGCGTCTCTGCCTCTTTTGAGAGTCTTCTCTATGTGTCCCAGGCATCTCCAGCCCGCCTAGATCCCTTCTCTTCCTTTCTCTCCCTGGAAATCCCACCTATTCCTCCTACCTAGCTATTGGCTGTTCAGCTTTTTATTACACCAATCACTGCAATACACCTTCACACAGTACACAAATATCCCACAACAGGTGTGCACTCATTTGAACACACACAAGAAAGAAGAAAGGATTTGAGAGAGATTCCCCCCACTTGGTAAGCACAGGATTGGGGGGTGCTGGTGCCTGGGAATTGTCAAGAGCTTAAGGCTGGGCCTATGTTGTAAAGATCCTGTCTCACACCAGCCCCCCCAGGGGAAGAAGGAGAGAAGGAAAGCCAAGCTAGCCTGAAGCAGGATCAATGTCTTACCACTGAAGCCTACAGTGTTCAGAGTCTAGGAATGGAGCTGGAAGGATGGCTCCTGAAGAGTACCTGTTGCTCTTGCAGAGGACCTGGGTTTAGTTCCCAGCACCCACATGGTGGCTCACAATTATCTACAATTCCAGTTCCAGGGAGTCCAATACTCTCTCCTGACCTGCAAAGGCACCAGGCATGCATGTGACACATGTACACACATACAGACTAAACATTTATATGGTACAAAATAAATGTTTTTAAAGTGAGTTTAAGCCAACACAGTTGTCGTGGCCCACATTTGTAATCCCAACACCTGAGAGGCTGAGGCGGGAGAATTGCCATGAGTATCAGACCTGAGATACATAGTGAGCTTCGGGCTAGTATAGCTTAAGAGACCCTATCTTAGAAAAAAGTAAATGCTTTTTTGGGGGGAGGGCGGTGTTTAGGCTGGAATTCTGGTCATTAGTTGGCCATTTAGTCTACTAGTGTGACCTGCCATGAATACTCCAGCTCTTTGTACATCAACCTTGGGGTTGTCACTCAGTTAGCTGGGTGTGAAAACGGGACATACAAGGTAGTTTGCTTACATGCCTGACCTCTGGGAGCCACTGTGAACCCTTCTATAAGTCTGTGGTTGTTTTTAATCTCAGAACAGTGTCAAGAGGGCTCTTAACTGTTAAAGTTAAGACAAGTAAAAAATTTAAAAGAAAAATGTATATGCAATGACAATATCTGTAAACAAGCCTTTTCAGCTCCAGAGCCATAATTTACTCAAGAAAGTTATCACCTACGGATGACAAGCCATTGAGACAAAGTTATTGGGAAGCAGGACATTGCATTTAGAGGTATCACTTTGGCTTCACAGGTTACAAGTGAGTCTCAGGGCAGTGGCGGGGCGGGGGGGGGGGGGGGGGAATGTCTCTTCAGAACAGAGAGAACCCATGTCCCCACCTTAGCCAAGCAATTGGCCCTTATGTTGCTGGGATACATTGGCTATATCTGTAAATCCCAGATGACTCAGCAAGGAGGACTTGGTACCTCTGTGCTTTCTTGCACACTGTTCAAAATGAGTCTAACCACAAGGAAACAATCGAGCCAATCAAGAATGGGGAACATTTCAAAATATAGCTGGACTCTGTGTTCTCAAAACACTAAGAAATAAGACTGGAAAGATTTTAGACTCTGTGTGAATGTAGTTTGGCTCTGGGATCCAAAACGAAGGGTTTCAGAACCCCTGAAGCAAGTCAGATATGGACTGAACGTTAGAATACTATTGCATGCAGGTTTGTAATCTCACCACTTGTGAGGTAAAGGTAAGAGGACCAGAGTTCAGAGACAGCAGCCTCAATGACATAGTGAATTTGAGACTAACCTGGGCTACATGAGACCTTGTCTCAAAAACAAAAGATAAATTATTGCATTAGTGGTGATGTATTACTGTTATTAATATCTTACCATTTGTAGGAAAATGTCCTCAGGAGGAGCTGTTGTGGTGCTGGGGGTAGTGGCATATCCCATCTATAACCTACAAAGCCTATATTTTATATACAACACACAGAAGCAGAATAAGTATGAACCAACTGTCTGCAGCTGGGGAGGTGGGTAAAGGGTTGGGCACATTCTTCGTTCTCTCCTTTCTAGGGATTAGAAGGTTTTTGAAAATCAAAAGTATACCAAGGAAGTTGGGGAGAGCCTGGCCTTTGACTCCCGCAGAGAGGGAGTGGATGATTGTTCCAGCATCTCTCTGGAAGCAGCCCTGAAGACTGACAGGCAACTGTCTTCTGTGCCTCTTGCTCATAAGGAGGAAGCCACAAAGTGTAATGGTGCTTGGTGGTGGCAGCACTGGGGACAAAGGGCTAGACCATTTAAGACTGGGAGGAGGGGAGGAAATGTCTGGGCATGTGCACTGCTAGGAAACCCAAAGCCATTCCTGACTGCTAAGTGTGTGTGTGTGTTGGGAAACAATATGTGTGCTGAAGTCATTGAGGCCAACAAAAAGGAGCCAGGGACTCTGAAGCCTCTTCTGGGGATAAAAACTCTGACTTTTTTTTTCTTCTTTTTTGAGCCCTAGGGACACTTGGTTCCTTTGAGGACCCGGCATGGTGAGGCACAGTGTGTTGGGCGCTGGTGAAGCACTTTCCATTCCTCAGATCATTCTCTTTCCACAGGGGGTGTATTCCTAGTCATAAACAAAAGAACAGTCTGGAGGGCTTCTTGCCGCTAGCACCAGAGCAAACTCATTGAGGATGCAGGCCCAGCCCTGCCTGGCTGTAACCTGCAGTGTGGAGGGTCCCCGAGAGGCCTCCCTGGCTTGTATGGGGACTAGAGGGAGTCAGGAGAGTGAGATCCCTTCTCTGTAAGCCATGACCCCCTCCTTTGGGGGGCTAATCCCCCCCTCCCCAGGCCTGGTAGCAAGGTTCTGAAAGGTTTGAAAAGCAGGGAGGGGCAGAGGAAACTAATCTGATTGAACACATCAGCTGGTGCCTCCAGATAGATGGCTGGCTGCCAGCAATGCTGCTCCAGGGTCCCAGGGCCACCCTCAGCACAGTAACAATTCTGCCTGAGCTAGGAACTCTGCTACTTTACGCTTTCCCCTGATCCCCCACCCCCATAAATAAAACCTCATGGGGATGAGGGTATGGCTCGGTGGTAGAGCACTTCCCTTGCATGTGAGAGGACCAGAACTCAATCACTAGCACCAAACTCCCGTGGCAGTGGGCGGGATAAAATATCTATTAGTATACGTGGCCAAGATTAGCTCAGTTCCATATAAGGTTCAGGGAAAGCTAGGTAATTGGGGGGGGGGGCTGCCTTTTAAATAATTATTTAAAATATACAATCTTGCCTGTTACACTCTTATAGTTACTGAATAGACTTGTCTTTAAAAGGGGTCAGGGGCTGGAAAGATGGTTCAGTGGTTAGGAACATGAGATGTTCTTGCAGAAGACTGGTTCCCAGAACCCATAACAACCTTTAACTGCAGCTCCAGGGGATTGATACCCTTTGGATCCTGAGAGTACCTGTAATCATTTTCTCATGCCTATTCTCAGACAGAGACAGACAAACAGACCACACACACACACACACACAATCAAAATTACTAAAAGGCAGAGTGTACACACTACTTGGCAGGCAGAGGCAGGATCTCTGTAAGTTAGAGGCCAGCTACAACTACATAAAAATACCCTGTCTCAAAACAAATAAAAATATTCTTAAAAGGAAAATTTTAAAACTTAAAAAGTTAAATAATATATGGTCATTGGAGAAAAATGGGGACTGCAAACTCCCCAGAGAAAGTACAAACAGTATTAAATTCCAATGGCCGTAAAGAACCACCAGGCCATCCATTTGTCTACCTACAAAAGGTCTTAGAATCCGTTGGTGGTGATTCATGTTAACATGGCCTTTCAACTAAGCTTTGAAGGACACAGGATGTGTGTGAGAGCATTAAAGAGCACTCCACAGTGGAGGGTCAGGGGTCCATGGGACCACATCCGGCTGATGAGGAGGAAGGCCTAGATATGAAGCTGTAGAAACCAGGGTGGCCTAGATTGCAGCTATAGAAGAAGCTCCTCCCACCTTGGACAGTTTGCCCTTGCACTTACCTGCCCCAGCTCTCCATGGGGGTGCACATTCTACAGGCATCACCATTACAGCCACACACTGCACTCTGGGAGGAGATTGCACTTGGCCAGAGTGGTCTCTGCTTCCTCCCTGTGGTTTATCCGCTTCTGATTTGGGCCCACCCATCTTTCCCCTCTTGAAGGGCTGTTGCTGGCTCCTGGGCTGCCCAGAGTTTCATTACACTTTGTTTGCAGTGGCATCCTTGCATTTTAGTATGGGTGTGTCTACAGAGCAGCCTTGGATGGGTACTCCTTTCTAGAGAGATGGAGAAGCTAGTGACTAAGTGGGTCAGAGAGTCAATTGCCACGGCCATGAGCAGGTAGGTGTGCAAAGGTATTTGTGCCCTTCCCAACACATTTGCTCAGCAGCTGTTCTGCACCCTATGCAGTCATTCAGAGATCAGAGACCAGGACAAGGTTGACCCTCAAGGCACTCAGTTGGGGAAGGCTTACCAAAGGCAGTAGCCTACAAGGAAGGTGAAGGACACCAAGCTTGGCCGAATGAAGAGAGAATGAAGATGGGTATTCCAGGCTACAGAGCTGTACAGACAAGGCCAGGAGACATAGTGTTTTCCAAAAATTGCCAGTAATGAGGTCTACTGCCAGGTGTGGAATGATATCCCCAGAAAGGAGTGCTGAATCTGGAGAGCCTCACAGAGTGAGCCAATCATGTTTCCAGCAGCTTCTGGTCTCGACTGTCAGTGCAGGAGAAGCCCTTCTGTTTCTGGCTATTGAGTTAGAACCCAAGGCTTAAAGCTGGCATTTTTAACCATTTCTCAGAACCCCTAGGTATATGGGCAGACTCCAGATGTCCTCAGCAGCACCTTCTAATGATTCCTTTGGGGCTTTCTTCCTTTCCCTCTTTCCTTCCCCAATTTGCCGGTCTTTTCTGAACTTGAATTCTAAGCAACCTGTGTCCAAGGCAACCCACTGTGGTTAGACTATGAGGCCTGTAGAGGACAGTGGAGAGCTGTGGGCAGAATTGTCTGCACCTAGAAGGATGGGGGTCAGACTTGAGGCCAATATGGCTCTGCCTCATTTGGTGAGGGCTTGAGAGGGAATGCAGGAACCTCACCCCTAGAACCTAAAGGCTACTCGTGGCCACTCTCCTGTGCCATCAATGTTCTAGGTGCCTGTCTGAGCATCACCATGCATCTTCTCATGGACTAAACAAAAGCCTTACTAAGCCATCATTCCCCCTTGCAGTTGGGGCCACAGAGAGATTGAGACATCTTGTCATAATCACATAGCAGGAAGTGATGGCATGGAGATTCACAATCCAAATGTGTCCTTCCTTTTGTTCCTAGGCAGTCCCTCCTACCTGTTGCTTCCTTTCACTTTGTCAACACCATCCAGATATGTCATAGGGGAGAATTTACTATCCCGAGTTCAGTTTCCTTTCGTAAATTCTGCTTCTGCCTCCCCGCAGGTAAGTTTGAGGACAGGGAAGACCGCGTACCCAAACTGGAGCAGATAAACAGTACGAGGATTCTGAGCAGCCAAAACTTTTCCCTCACCAAGAAGGAGCTTCTGACCACAGAACTTCTGCTCCTGGAGGCTTTCAGCTGGGACCTCTGCCTGCCCACACCTGCCCACTTTCTGGACTACTACCTCTTGGCCTCCATCAGCCAGAAGGACCACCACTGCCACACCTGGCCCACCACCTGCCTCCGAAAGACCAAAGAGTGCCTCAAGGAGTATGCCCACTACTTCCTGGAAGTTACCCTGCAAGGTGAAGGCGCAGATGCCGTGGAATGAGGGAGGAGCACAGGGGCTGGGGTCAAGTGGCTCAAGAGGGGTTGTCATCCAGAATGGGCCTTTTTTCCTGCCTAGAGCCCCACACCCATATCACTCCCACTTTGCCGAGAAATGCAAGGATATCCCCAGTGTTAGAGAATAACGAATAAACAAAATGGCAGCTTAACACAAAAGCCACTAGTACCTGGAGACTAGCAACTCACCTGGGGAGTCTTCTCAAGGGAACCTAGAACCTTTCAGGTGATTTAAATCACACAAACTCACAAGTAGCTCATTCCCAAAGAGCTGTCATCACACAGAGTACCGGTGGGTGGGGGGGGCGACAATGTTCACATCTTCATTCGCCATAATTTGGCTTATTTGAGGGCTGGGATGATAGCTTGGTTGATAATGTGCTTACTGTGAAAGCTTGGAGAGTTCAGAGTTCAAGATGCAGAGCCCACATAGAAAGCCAGACACAGTGACACATACGCACATTACCTGTAATCCCAGAACTGGGGAGGCAGAGACAGGAGAAGCTCAGGTGCTTGCTGGCCAGCTTTAGGTGCCAGTGTTAAGTCCTCTCTCAAAGTGCAAGGTAGGTAGCTCCCAAGGAATAGCACCTGAGGTTGACATTTGGCATCCACATGCACACCTGCAAGTATGTGCACCCAGAGGCTGAAGAAGTGGCTCAGAGGTTAAGAGCACTGGCTGCTCTTCCAGAGGTCCCAAGGTCAATTCCCAGTAACTACATGGTGGCTCACAACCATCTGTAGTGAGACCTGGTGCCCTGGTCTGGCATGTAGACATACATGCTAACAACACATCGTATGCATAATAAATAAATATGCCTTAAAAATATATGTGCACCCACACACATGAAAACAAGCAAGTCACCCTGTTTGGAGAACAGTAATCTTCGGCACACTGTGTGTGTGTGTGTGTGTGTGTGTGTGTGTGTGTGTGTGTGTATGCATAAGTGTGTGTGAATACACAGAGAAGTCATAAAGCAGTAATAGACCCATCACTCTATCTATTCTTTTGAAGCAGGGTCTCCCCTTGAACCTAGGGCTTGTTCACAACTAGGCTGGAGACCAGCAAACCATAGTGTTTTTCCTGTCTCTGCCCTCATCAGAGTTGGGGTTGCAGGCGGAGGCAGGAGGCACAGCTTGTGTGGGTGTTGGGATCTTAGCCCATGAATGCAGAGTAAACAGTGCTTAAAGGTGGGCCATTGCTGCAGCCCTCCAAATCAGATTCTTAAATCTAGTTGTCAGGTGAGACGCTAGCCAGAAATACTATTGATACACCTTCTCAGTGGCACACCACAAAATGAAACAACCTAGAGCGGGAATATCCGTGGTTTTGGGTTATCCAGCATTGGTTGAGCACTTACTAAGTGCCTTCCTGCAGACCTTTGTGTACATTAACTTATTTGAACTTCATAGTGACTCTGTGCTGGCTAGTTTTATGTCACCTTGACACAAGCTAAAGTCAAATGGAGAGGAAGGCGCCTCAACTGAGAAAACACCTCCATAAGATGGGGCTATAGGCAAGTCTGTAGGGAATTTTCTTAATTAGTGATCTGTGGGGAAGGACCCAGCCCATTTCCGGTAGTACCATCCCTGGACTGGTGGTCCTGGGTTCTATAAGAAAGCAGGCTGAGCAAGCCATGCGGAGCAAGCCAGTAAGCAGCACTCCTCCGTGGTTATGCATTAGCCTCCAGGTTCCTGTCTTGGTTTCCTTCAGTAGACTATGAGTTAGGGTATATACGTCAAATAAACCCTTTCATCCCCAAGTTGCTTTGGGGTCATGGTGCTTCATCACAGAAATAGTAAGCCTAAAAAGAACGACCCCTTTCAAAGTCATTCCAGTTACTCCCGTTTTATATATGAGGAAATGTATACTCAAGAAGTGAAATCACTTCCCCAAGACCACTGATAGCATTTGAAGCTGGAAGCCTGACTCCGTGGCTCTAACTATACCACTCTAAGTAACTGATACTTCCAAAGGCAAAACTTCTAGTAACTGAAAGTTATAAGCAATTGATAACAGATAGTAATGCACTGGACCCCGAGTATCATCAATGAAGAGTATGGGAATTCCACTGTATCCATTCACCGAAGCTTCAGATGTGTTGATGGAATATAAAACTCCTAGGGCTGGTGAGACTGCTGTGTGGGAAGATGGAGCTGTTCGATCCCTGAATCCCACTTGGTGCAAGGCAAGAACTCCAGAAAGTTGTGCCCTGACCTCCACATGTATGAATGTCAGACACTTCATGTGCCCACACAGTAACACAGTAACAAGGATATCCCCAGTATTAAAGAATAACACATAAACAAAATAGCAGCTTAACACAAAAGCCACTAGTAAATAGAGAGACTAGCAGCTCACCTGGGGAGTTTTCTCATAGGAACCTAGATTTAAATTTTTTAATATTGCTTCCTAAATCTAGACAAAGTCAAGAATATCAAACCTGTGCAGCCATTCGTTGATTTTATATCCGACTTTCAGTGCCTGCTGAGGACCAGACATTGTTGCTATGCACACAGCCTTTAGTCAGGACTTGTCTATCAATAATAACCAAAAGAAGAATAAAGATCTTTGTAGTTCTGTTCATAGCCAATCAGCAAGCACCTTTGCAGCTTCCTGGGAGCTGTAGACAACATTTTTTTAAAAAAAAAATTGTCCCTCTAGGCTGATGCCAGAAACGGAATGCCAAAACCCTTAAGACCTAACAATGGCACCTGATCTCTATGAGTCTCTTCCCGCATTTGTAAAAAGCCAGCATTGCCTAGCCCTTGAACTGACTCATTTGTCTGCTGTTGGGCAGACCAAGCAGGAGACTCCATGGAGATGCGTTCCAGTGCTTACAGCCTCTGCAATTCTTTTGCAGATCATATCTTTTACAAATTCCAGCCTTCTGTGGTCGCTGCAGCCTGTGTTGGGGCCTCCAGGATCTGCCTTCAGCTATCTCCCTACTGGACCAGAGACTTGCAGAGGGTCTCGAGCTACTCTCTGGAGCATCTCAGCACATGCATCGAAATCCTGCTGGTGTAAGTCCTCTCCCTGCTGACTGTTTCTGAAATCCTGACCTTCTGTTTGCTCTTGGGGCCCCACTATGGCCGGGGGAGGGTAATTTCCCACAAATAAGGTGTTGTAGGTAAAAGAAGCCGGGTGCCCCATGACAGAAGTGGGGTTTTTGAAAGTGGGGTGTGGTGGTATGTAACTGTAATCCTAACACTTGGGACACTGAAGCAGAAGGACAGAAAGCTGGAGGTCAGCTTAGGATAGAGTGAGACCATGTCTCAAAAAACTAAGAAAGAGCAGCATAGAGAGTTGCCTATTTGTGTTTCTAAGATTGGGGAACCAGGGAAAAGCAGAGTGGGGCTGGGGATACATGCTCCTATGTGTCTGGACTCATTCTACCGTTTTGTTTTGTTGAGACAGGGTGTCGTGTAGCCAAGGCTAACCTCAATCTCATTATGTAGCCAATGGGGTATCCTTGAACTTTCCATCTTTCTGCCCCTTGCTCCTGAGTGCTGGTATTATAGGTGTGTGTGCCACCACATCCAGTCTGTTTAGTGCTGGGGGTCAAACGCCCGCATGTATACTAGCTAGGCAAGTAAGTACTCTTACCAACAGAACTCCATCCTGTTTGGGTTATTGATCTAATTCCCAGTGTGATTTTGTGAATGGCTGTGAGTTTGCTCTCTCGTGAGTTCCTTTTCGCAGGCAAGCTGTGAAGCTGACCACTTAGCCAGCCAAGTCCAGCGTGGCTTCAATGGAGCAGTCACGGCCTCCTTTCAAGGGTTATCTTAGATCTAACACTGAACTGGCAGCCCAAGAGGTCTATAATGGCTGCCAGGAGAAGGGCAGACAGGACAGAAGATCCCTCAAGTGGCTACCTCCAGTCAACTCCCTCTTCCTCCAGCACATAGTAGTAACCTCTGTATGCTGGCCTAATTAATCAGGTGCCAGAAACAGAAGTCCTTGCACCCCCAAAGAGCCACCACTCAGCTTCCCAATGGAAGCAGCTTTCCTGTGCTGCCTGAACCCTGCTCTGAAACATTAGCCCTGCTCCCAAGGCTGTGTCTAGAATTGTATGCTTTTAGAAGTCCCCAAGTCAAGCTTGGTGGTGGTGGTGGTGGTGCACGCCTTTAATGCCAGCACCAGGGAGGCAGTGGCAGACAGATCTCTATGAGTTCAAGACCAGCCTGGTCTACAGAGTAAGTTCTAGGACAGCCAAGGCTACATGGAGAAACTCTCAGAACATATCCTATTGTGACAACTGATGGCCACTCCAGAATCAGGCCAGCCTTGTTTGTCATTGCCAGCTGTCACCCTGGGAAATCCTTGCTCAAATACATTGTAGACTCCATAGGCTCCTTTTTTCCAGGTGCCTCTATTGTTTTTATTTTTCAAAATGTTTTGTTTGTTTGATATGAGGGAAAATACCAAAAAACAAAAAAAAACCCACTGTGTCCCTGTTTTCAAATGTTTGCTTGGTGTCCACAAGCTAAGGATTCATCCAACTGGGAACAGAGCTGGTCTAGAAGAACCTAGAAGTCATGCTAGTACTCTGCCAAGTGCTGGAGTGAACAGAAGCAAATGGGACCCAAATTACCCTCTGAGGGTAATTTGAGCTGGGATATGTTAATACAGGGGTTTGGGGACAAGTCTGGCTGATCTTACACAGGATCAGAGAGGTTGTGTGATAGAAGCAGCTCCAAGCTGAGACCAGGGGCCAGAGTGTAGTTGGTGAGCAAGCAAGGCTGTGTCCTAGCTTGTCATCACAGACTGGTACAGCATGGTGCACCATTCTTCCAGTTCCACTCATTGAGGAAGGTAAGCAGGTGTCTGGTAACCTTTGCCCTCCAAGGCTTACCTGAGTCTTTTCCTTTCAGAGCATATGATAATGTCCTCAAGGATGCCGTTGCAGTCAAGAGTCAGGCATTGGCCATGGTGCCTGGCACATCACCAACTCCCACCCAAGTGCTGTTCCAACCATCTACCTACCCTACGCTCAGCCAACCGCCACCAACACTAGCCCAGTTCCAGAATCCAGCGCAAGACTTGTGCTTGGCTTATCGGGACTCATTGCAAGCCCACCGCTCAGGAACCCTGCTCTCAGGAGACACTGGTCCATCCCTCCACACCCCATATCCAACCCTCCAGCCCTTGGATATGTGTCCTGTGCCAGTCCCTGCATCCCTTAGTATGCAGATGGCCATTGCAGCTGAACCCAGGCACTGTCTTACTGCTACCTACGGAAGCAGCTTCTTCAGTGGGGGCCACATGTTCCCCACAGGTTGTTTTGACAGCTAGACCATATCTGGACCACATGGAGAATCCTGGAAGACCCAGACTGAAGAGGTGAACACCTAAGAGGGAGAGCTCAGCCAGGTGAGGGAAAGAACCTAGTACCCTTCAGTAGTGAGAGTCTGTGTACTTTAAAACAAACAACCCAGAGCCAAACATCCAGGGACATACCTCACGCAACAGCGTCTCTCCAAGAAACCTCTTCCATGTGTGCCTGGAGGACAAAGACATGGCTCTGTGGCCATTGCCTTGAGCTGGGGATCCAATGGTAAGAGGCTTGGACATTGAGGACTGCATAGAGATCAGTAGCACATCTGGGCTTTTCAAAGACTACTATTCACAGTGATGCCACTGAAAAACAAGGGGCAGCCAGGCAGTAGCAGTGCACGCCTTTAATCCTAGCACTTGGAGTCAGAGGCAGGTGGATCTCTGTGAGTTCGAGATCAGCCTGGTCTACAGAACAAGTTCCTGTCTGGAGAAGAAAGGAAGGAAGGAAGGAAGGAAGGAAGGAAGGAAGGAAGGAAGGAAGGAAGGAAGGAAGGAAGGAAGGAAGGAAGGAAGGAAGAGTGAGTTGGCACTTCTGTGTCCCTAGAAGATCCAGCCTGAGTGTATTTTTCTCCTTAGCGCTACACCAAGGGCCCTATTGCCCGTGTTTATGCCTGAGCACTGGCCCCATGAGGTACAGTGGCTATCTTGCCCTTTGTTTTTGAACCCCAAACCTTCTTTGTCATTCTAGATATTTCACATACTGCTGCTTCCCGGAACAATCTAGCTTTCTATCCTGCAGAAACATCTTGTTTACATACTGCGTCAGGGATTTTGTGATACTTGAAAATTCCGTAGGAGAAAAAAAGTTTGAATTGCCACACTGTCTGTCCCACATTGGAGCTGTATCTTTTATTAACCCAACTTGTAAGCTATTAGTGGATGACAACAGTGGGGAGAACGCCTCCTAGGCTCTCAGCTCAGAAGAGTCCACCCTCGGGATGCTAGGGTTCGCCTGTTGAACTTGGATTACTGCCCCCTGGTGGGGGAACGTTGTTGAAAGGAAGACAAAGGTTTGATCCAGTCCTCACTTCCCTCCGTGCTTGTAGTGCTAAGGTTAAACTCACCCCAGCTTTGAGTTTGGCCAATAGTAAAGAGAAATAATGCTGTGGAGCATCTGAGAAGTGGGGGGATGAACGTGTTATATGACACCAGCATTGCCAGGCCAGGGATTGCTGGAGCAAAAGCCGGTGTCTGGGTGTCTGCAGTGGGAGGGCTCAGGAAGACTGTCACCATGTGCAATATGTTTTGACTCTGACTCCTAGCCTGTGCTTAGGATGTTCTTATGGTTGAAATTTGGGTTTTGGTTTTGTTGTTTGGTCAGGGGACATGCTGTTCACCCATCAGAACTGGGAGGGAGATGCAAAAGATCACAGAAACAAATTTTGGTTTTGGTTTTGAAAAGATTGTATCTTGGTTTTCTTTTATGGGGGAGGATTCTTTTGTTTTGAGACAGGTCTAATGTAGCTAAGGCTATCCTCAAACTTAGTACATAGCGGAGGCTGGCCTTGAACTCCTGACCCTTCTGCTTTAGCCTTCTTGTAGGCCCCCACTCCGTGTCTCCCATCTTGGTTCTCTTTGACTCATTTGCCAACCCAAGAGACCATGTCAGGGACTTCCAAGAAGGCGGCCACATGCTGGTGAGTCAGATTCAACAGCGATAGGACTTTTCTGAGCAGAATGTCTCGTGGGAATAATAAAAGGAAAGAGCTGGATGCAGATGAGGCGCTGCCATTTTGTCAGTTAGCATAGGAACCTGCACATTTGTTTGTTAATTTTTTTGTATGTTTTGGCTCCCTCCCCCCCCCCCGTTTCCCCCATACCAGCCTCTTTGTATTTATGTGCAGCTGGTTTGGAGTCCAAGTTATTATATCTGTCTGCTCTGGATTGGGGCTTGTAAGAAGCATCTCCACTGGGGCCCCAGAGCTAGCGTGATTCTCAGGACCAGGTTCCTGCAATAAACACATCACCTGTTCTTGGTCTCGTCCTTCTTTGTCTGTATGTCTCTTTGCAGGCCGGCCCTTCCCCTCCTCTCTCTAGACTGTGGGAGTCTCCTGCAGAAGAGTGGTAGATAAAACAAATCAAGAGGGTTAGACAAAATGACCCAGTACAGCAACATAAAGGAGAAAATACTGATTTCAGCTCGTGGTTTGAGAATTCAGTCCACTGTGGCAGGGAAACCATGGTGAACAAGAACAGCTATGACAGCCATGGCAGGAGTATGAGGCTGCTTGCTCACATCTCCGTGGATCAGGACCAGAGGTGGGACAGGAAATAGAGCCGGACTATCAATGTCAAGGCTGGGTCCCTAGAGATCTACTTCCTCTAGCTTGGTCCCAACTCCAAAAGGTTCCACAACCTCCCAAGACAATGCCACTAGCTAAGGACCAAGTGTTCAAATAAGAGGGCCTGTGAGGGACATTTTACAATACTGGAGCCATCAGCAGCAAGAACAGCTGCTCTGGACCCGAGCCCTTCCCTGTATACAAGAACTTCCCTAGGCAGAGAAGTGTGTTGTTGGTTATTTTTATGCTTTACTCTTGGGGGTGGGGCTGCCACACAGCTCCCAAAGAAATCACACACAGAGACTGATTCTTATAAATGTCTGGCCTTAGCTTGGCTTGTTTCTTTCTAGCTTTTCTTAAATTATCCCATCTACCTTTTGCCACTGGGCTTTTACCTTTCTCTATTTCTGCATACCTTTCTTTCTTATTCTGGCTTGCTGTATAGCTGGGTGGCTGGCCCCTGGGGTCCTCCTCTTTCTCTCGATCCTAGATCTCCCTCCTTTTTTCCTTTTTCTCCTTCTATTTATTCTCTGTGCCTGCCAGCCCTCTCTATCCTCTCTCCTGCCTTGCTGTTGAATGTTCAGCTCTTTACTAGCCCCATCAGGTGTTTTAGACAAAGTAACACAGCTTCACAGAGTTAAGCAAATTTAACATAAAAGAATGATGCAACACATCTTTGCATCATTAAAACAAATGTTTCACAGCATAAACAAGAGTAACACTTCTTAAAATAATGCTCCGCAACAGGAGTATGTGAAGCTTCGAACTCTACTCCTGCATCAACCATCACTGTCCAGAGGCAAACCAATAATAGACTGGCTACTAGGAACTGACTCACACAACCATGAAAGCTGACGAGCCCTGAATTTTAGAGTGTGTGCCAGCAGGCTGAAGTGCAGATACAGGAAGAGAAGTCTAAACTATGCAGGGTGGGCCGGCAAACCAGGAGCTTGGGCAATTTCTTTATTGCCATCTGGAGGCAAAATTTCTTTTCTGGGAAACTTTAATCTTTGCTCTTAAGGCCTTTATCTGATTGGAAGGAACCCACTCACCTATTATTGTTCTTTAAGTCACACATCTGGGGGAAAAAATCTCACAACAACTCCTAGAGTAGTCTTTTTAATCAAGTAACTGAGTGCCATAGTTTTGTAGGGTGAGCCCACATAATTAACTATGGTTAGTTGCTGTTGGGAGACAAATAGGCCATCCCCTCCCAACCAACCCATCTTCTTACCTACTAAATCCCCTCCCAACCAACCCATCTTCTTACCTACTAAAATGGGTGAGGTGACAGCACTTGCCTGTTGGGATCTCATGATCAACAATATAATGTACATCAGGGCGGTGTCTCCAAATAAGAGGTGGTTATTATACAGTTCCTCAAATATAAGACAAAATGTTATTTATTATAATGCTTGCAATAACAGCAGGCTATGTTGCCAAGGATGGTCTTGAACACCTGGGTTCAACTGACCTTCCCATCTTGGTCTCCCAAGTAGCAAAGACAGATGCAGGAGGACACTGCCTGGCTAAGATACCTTCCAAGGGCTGGGAATGTAGCCAGGTGGCAGGGCCAAATACTGGGCAGCAGAGTACTTGGCTAGCATGCACAGAGATCTGGTTGTAGCCTCCAGCCACACAGAAGGTGGAAAAGACAGAGAAAGAAGAAAGGAAAAAGAAGGGGCCGAGGAGATGGCTAAGTGGGTAGAGTGCTTGCCATACAAGAGTGAAAACCTGAGCAGGTCTCCAGAATGACCATCCTTATGTGCCAGATACAGCAGCATGTGTCTGCAATCCCAGCACTTACACAGCAAGATGGGAATTGGAGAGATGAGACTCTCCAGATGTTCTGGCCTGGCATATGCAGCAGCAAATAACAAGAGACCCAGTCTCAAGCAAGGTTCCTTTCTGACTTCCACTTATGCAATGGTACGGGTACACTCACAGGAACATATACATCATATACAAAAAGTTAAGGGACAAAAAAAGGGGGGGTAGCAAACAAGCCAACCATTGTGGCCTGTGCCTGCAATCCTAGCACTCAGTGGGCTCAGGCAGGAGGCTCGTGACTTTAAGGGCCAGCCTAAACTACACTGTAAGACCCTAATTTAAAACCACACTGTGTGTGCTACAACTATGGACTACAGCCTTCACTGTGGTGGAGAATGTCACAGTCCACTCTTCTTGGCCCCTCTGCTCTGTCCTGCAGGAAAACCATTATGAGAGCTGCTGTCATGTGGGGTTAAGGAGTATTCACCCAGCACAGATGCCTTGCTGGGTGATAATTTTAAGACATGAAGATAAAGAGCAGAGTGTGAAGGGCATATGGGGACCGTGTCTTTTGGTGGAGAACTGGAACACTCAACCCCCTGTCCACAAGACTCACTGAGGCAGTGGGCTCTAGGTTTGAATGATTCAGATAAAGTAAACTGATTTTACCAAAAGCCGTGGATTCACTTTGGACACATCCTTTCCTGTGGCTTTACTCCTCATCTGTTACCATGGAGACCATTGAACTTTTGCCCTGGTGTGAGCTCTGGGCAACACTGAGGCACAAAATCACAGCCCATTGAACCAGAGCATCACACTGATTTCTTTCAGACACAGATTTCTATTTAAGACTTTGTTGTCATACCAGATCATGATTAGAAAAGGTTAAAAGGTGGAGATGGCCAAGTATGGTTACTCACACACACACACACACACACACACATTGTGTCAACATAATGGGTGCCAGGGCTACCTAGCATGACCCTGTTAATAAAAGCAACCACCACAAAGCACAGAGAAGGTCTTCAAGGCTCTCCCAGGGCTGCTGTCTGGATGAACACAGCAGTTCAAACCTGAGTAAAATGCAGAATGGTCTGGAGTCTTCTCTAACTGGGATGGGCCCTGGAATTAGCATGTTTAGATGGCTTCCTCACAATACAGATGTGAGAATTCTTCAAAGATACAAGGAAAGATTAAATGTGCAAGGCGAATCCACATCTGGACCCTGTGAGTTTTCAGCTTCTGTTGTACTAGGTATGGTAGTACACGCCTTTAATCCTAGTTCCCAGGAGGCTGGTGAGTGGAGATGTCCAAGAAACAAACCATAACCCTACCTTGCTTCTATACAGTATTTCTTTGACAGAGCTGAGCTGTGTGAAGGGTGGAGAGAGCCAGACTCCTTTTCCAAAGAGAACCACTTCCTTCTAGGTTCATACTATAAATGCCTGGTCCCTGACTACAACGCTGTTTGACTTCCCTCATCTAGACTGTTCATACTTCATCTCTGTGAGATGGGTTCCTTGCCCATCATGCCAGCAAATTGCAGCCAGGGTCACATTGGGAACCAAGAGGACATTTAGTAATTATCAAGAAATACAATTTATTCCTGTAACCGAGGGTATCTACTCTTGGTACCCAGTGGGTAGAGATTAGAGGTATTGCTGAACATACTGGATGTAGAGGACAAACTCCATCCCCAGCCCCACCCCATGGCAAAGGATGAACCAACTGCAAATGGTTATATTCTGCAGTTGAGCCTGCTTGAGGTCTTGGCTTATGTTGCAAACAGAACTCCGCAGTAGCCTTGGCCATTCTCATTACTCCTGTATTTAACACATCTAACATGCACTTGGTGTAACTTGCCTACTTGGTGGTAACACTGGTGCCTCAGGCCAAACTTTTGTAATTTTTCCACTTGCTGATCCCAAGCCCTTTTCACCCAAGAAATTTTTTTATGACCCAGGTATATAGGGGTGTGGGTGTTCCTTCCCCAAAAGGTGGTACCTGGAAAGCCTTACCCAGCAGAATAAAAGCTTCCCCACAGCCTCAAAGATGGAACTTCTTTTCCCCAGTCTTCCAGGACCTAGAGCCCCTAGGCCCTCCTACTACTGCAATAGACAGTAGGAATAGGCTGTGTTCCAAAAGTCCTATGGCCCTCCCAACTCCCTCTATGAGGGGCTGTAAGAGGTCAACAAGGCCAGGGAAAGGGATAGTCCCTTTCCAAGTGTACATGGCTGAACTCCCCAAGAGTGCCCTTGCATATATGTGTATATCTGTGTGTTAGGTATGCGTATGGTATTTGGGTACACGCATGGGTGTTGTGCTCCATCACTGTCTTAATTGCTTGAGCCAGTATCGCTCACTGAACCTGGAGGTAAGCCAGAGGCATGAAGTTCCAAAGATTCTCCACTCTCTCACACAGAGCTGGGGTCATAGGTATAAGCACAGCCACACCAGGTTTTTTACCCAGGTGCTAAAGACTTGAATTCAAGTCCTCATGCCTGCCAAACGCTCTTAACCGCTGCACCATCTCCAGCCCCAAACTCTGCCTTTCAAGGAGTCTGCAAGCAACATGGTGGCAGATGGTACAAGGTGTCTGCAGAAGTGTGCCACCATGTTCCACCTGTGACCACTCCCAAAGATGGGGAGCATTGTACTCCAGATCTAACATCCTCACACCCCACCCCCACCCCGTGCCATGGTAGAAGCCACAGGCATCTTAGGGCCAACATTTGACGGTGCAGCCATCTTCGGATGCTCTCTTACTCCCATTCAGGAAAGGGCTGCCCTAAGACACAGGTAAACAGAAACAAAGACACTCTGGAGCCAGCACTGGCAGTTCATAGAGCACTTTTATTGGTGGGTTGTAGCCCCTCGGAGCTGGTGGCTCAAGCTACCCTCTTGCTTACGCGCTCATAGGTCACACTATCGATGGTGGAGATCTGAAAGAAACAACCAGAAGAGAGGAAGTCAGTACTGCTCCCCCAGAGGTGATCATTGGGTGCAGAGGAAGCAAGGCCAGCCACCATGGCCATTGATGGCTGGATGCAAGGCAGGCACGCTGCTTCCTGGGGCTTAGATTCCCTGTCAGTTACAGGAGTCACTGCAGAGAAAATGGGGTCAAATGCTGAACAGCAGAAAGATGGGGCTGCAGGTGTTCTCGCCCTAGTCTATCACGGCTCCTTTTGACTGTTGCATACCAGGCTCCTGCTCTCCTTATTCCAGCTGTAATCCCCTAGAGCCCCCAGAGGTTGTCCTATTACACAAAGGAGCAAACTGAGGGTTGGTTCAGCCTGGATGATTAAGCTTGTGGACATGAAGCTTCAGGTAGGCGTCCTGCCCTCAGCTTTCCCTGCACACCCCAGGCCTGGGAACTTTGCTTTGGAAGTCAGGGCCCATTGGCTGACATTTCATTCAAAGCTCTCATCAGATCTTCCAATGGGCCAGTGTTCACCCAGAGCAGAGGAGACTTTTATTCTATTCATGCGTGTGAGCCCTTGTGCTGCAGTGTGCATGTGGGGGTCAGGAGACAACGTGCAGGAGTTAGTTCTCTCCTTTCATCATGTGGGTCCCAGGAATTGAACTCAGATCTTCAGACTTGGAAGCAAGCACTTTTTTCCTGTGGCCCATCTTTTTTTTTTTTTCAATGCTACTACATCTACTTACTAATTCTTAATTATATTCTTATTGTAGCAATTAAGTAGTATTGATTTTGGCAGTACTAAGGACTGAACCTAGAACCTCATGCAGGTAGGCATGCAGTTTCCACTAAAAATATATCCCCTGCAGGTGGTGTGTGTGTGTGTGTGTGTGTGTGTGTGTGTGTGTGTGTGTGTGTGTGATTTGGGGGATCAGTGTCTCACTCTAGTCCAGACTAACCTGGATTTCAAGATCCTCCTACTTTGGCCTCCAGAATGTTGAGATCACAGGCATTTGGCACCATGATTAGATGTATTTTAATTGTTTGAGAAAAAAAAAAACATGGCAGGGTGGCAGAGACACACTGGTCTTTGAGAAAAGGCTAATAACTTCCTCTAGAAATCAGTTGACATGGTCTGCCTTTACAATGTACTGGCTGTGTGACCTCAGGGAGGTCACATGCTATCTCTGAGCCTCATAAAGCATCTTTTTAAAACAGAAATAATACAAGGCTGGAGAGATGGCTCAGCTGTTGGAAGCACTGACTGCTCTTCCAGAGGACCCAGGTTCAATTCCCAGCACCCACATAGAAGCTAACAAATGTCTTTAACTCCAAGATCTGACATTCTCACACAGACATGAAATCAGGCAAAACACAATGCACATAGAATAAAAATAAATTTTAAAATAGAAATAATAAGAACTTCTGCAAACTCACCTCCACCAATTTGTCATCCACAATCTCACAGGTTTGGTGATAGTTGGGGAAGTCTGCTACCAACTTCCCATTTTCCATCTTCACGGTAGCCTAGGAGAGAGACAGAGCATTGAGCATGGAGCCTCTAACCACAGCCTAACAAGTCTTTAAGCGTCACTTAGGTTATCTTAAAAATAGCATGTAATCCAGGTGGTGGTGGCCCATGTCTTTAATCCCAGCATTTGGGAGGCAGAAGCAGGCAGACCTCTGTGAGTTTAAGGCTAATCTGATCTACAGAGTGAGTTCCAGGACAGCTAGGACTGTTACACAGAGAAATCCTGTCTCAGAAAATAAAAAATAGAAAATAAATAATATGTAGGGCTGGCTCAGTTGACAGAGTGCTTGCCTACCACACACAAGGGTCTCAAAAACAAAGAGAAGGGAGGAGATAGTGGAGTCATTGACTCAGTGGAGAAAATGACTAGAGTTTGGATCCCCAGCACTCATATTTAGAAGTAAAAAGCTGGTCATGGCAGTGTGTGCCTATAATAATACCCCATACCACATCACCCTTCCTGCGGGACAGAGACAGGAAGAACCCAAGGGCCCACTGGCCAGCCAGTCTAGCAGAAACAAAGATCTCAATGAGAAATCCTGCCTCAAAAAGTGAGGTGGAGAGTGTTAAAGAGCATACAACCCTAATATCAACCTCTTGTTTCCATATACGCATGCACAGATGAGTATACATTACATATGTATATACACAATGGATGATAGATAGATAGATAGATAGATAGATAGATAGATAGATAGATAGATAGATAGATAAATAGATAGATAGATAGATGATAGCTATTATAGATAGGATAGATAGATGATAGATATGCTAGATCAATTAATAGATTAGTAGATAAATTAATAGATAGGTAGATAGGTAGATGATAGCTATTATAGATAGGATAGATAGATGATAGATATGATAGATCAATTAATAGATTAGCAGGTAAATTAATAGGTAGATAGATAGAGCAACTATTCAGTGTCTGAAATGAGTTATGTTAAAAATCCAGCAAATACTAGCTTTTTTTTCTTTTTGGGGGGGCATAGTGAGACAGGGTTTCTTTGTGTAATAGCTCTGGCTGTCCTCAAACTTGCTTTGTAGCCCTGGCTGGCCTCAAAATCACAGAGATCTGCCTCTGCGTCTCCCAAGTACTGGGATTAAATGCATTCACTGCTACAGTCCAGCCAGCCTTCTTTTTTTTTTTTTTTTTTTTTTTTTTTAGAAGTCCCATTATGTAGCTTTAGCTGGCTCAGAACTCACAGAGATAGCTTGTTTCTGCCTCCTATGTGCTGTAACTGGCATGTACCATGCTTAGAAAATTAGACTATTTTTGTTCGTCTGCTTGCTTTGCTTGCTTGCTTGCGACATTATAACTCTATGTAGCCCCCAATGTCTTGCTGTCCTGGAACTCACTATGTAGACCAGGCTGGCCTAGAACTCACAGAGAACCTCCTGGCTCTGCTTCCCAAGTGCTGGAATTAATGATGTGCACCACCACACCCAGGACATCAGCTGTTTGTATCTCAGTGTTGTGGTCCTTGCTAATGGCAGCCATTACCCAGCATTAATAACCACCAAGAAAAGAAAGCTTTTCGTACTGAAGGCTAGCTATGGACAGAAGCCTCAGCCAGGGGAGCAGAGGGACCATATCTGAAACAGAGAAGCTGGTCTTTGGCCTGGGAGATAGGAAAGGGCAGCCACAGGCCTCTCACCTGGAACTTCTTGCCCCCCATGGTCTGAATTTCACTTTGTTTGCCAACAGTGAACTTGTTGGTCATAATGTTGCCTCCGGAGTAAGCCTGGGACCAGGTGAAGTCCTGTCCATCCTGCTGGACCTCTGTGATGATCTTGAAGTTTCGTCCTTTCTCAATCACCTCTGCTGGAAGACCTGGGCCCAGTGACAAGCAGACAATCCACATGGGATCTACTTATAATCCTGTGATTTGGGGAGGAAGATTTCCTCCCCAGAGGCAGGCAAACCTGAAGGTCTAATATAGTGTCTGAGACATAGATAGCACATGGTTCAAATCCCAGCTCTGCCATAAGACCTGTGTCTTGAGCAGGACACTGCCCCACTGATTTCATTTACAAAATGGTGACAATAAGGCCCGACTCTTAGAGCTGTTTTTTCATGAGAATTAAATTCAATGTGGTTGTGTCTCTCACAACTACTTGGTATGAGGCTCAGCAGTTAAGAGCACTTGTTCTTGCAGAGGACCTGGGTTCAATTCTCAGCACCCACATGACTGCTCACAACATCTGTAGTACTGTGGTACCCAAGACATACATAGAAGCAAAACACTCATATACATGAAACAAACCTAATTTTTAAAAAATAGTAATAGTAACAAATCTTCTGATAGTAATGTACCAATAGAGCAGAAACTCAAAAAGCCCAGAAAGTTCTGGAATGGTTGCAATTGGATGCAACCTTCACAATTCAGCCTTCTAATACTTCTATCCTACAGAGGAGAAAAATGGAGACCTGGAGCTGGAGAGAGAACACAGCTCTTGCAAAGCACCAGGGTTCAGTTCCCAGCACCCACATGGCAATTTATAGCCATCTGTAACTCCAGTTACAGCAAGGAATCTGGTGCCCTCTTCTGGCTTCTGGGAACATCAGACAGTTACATATATACAGGCAAAACTCTAACACATATAAAATAAAAATAAGTTCAACACACACACTAAAGAAATAAAGACCCAGAAGGGAAAGGAGCTTGTTCACAAGACCTCAGGAACTTTCGTGCTCTCAGGGCCTTTCGTGACCACAAGAGGTAGACCCACAGCTCTCTCTCTCTCTCTCTCTCTCTCTCTCTCTCTCTCTCTCTCTCTCTCTCTCTCTCTCTCTCTCTCTCTGTCTCTCTGTCTCTGTCTCTCTCTGAATCTCAAGTGCCGCAGGCCAAGGGTGGCCTTGAACTTCTGATCTTTCCTCTGTCTCCGAAGTGCTGGGATTATAAGCATTTATGACAGTGCCTGAATTGTGCAGTGTTGATGATGGAACCAGGACCATATGCATGGTAGGTAAACGGTCTACCGACTGAACTACATCTTATATTTGACCCTTGACAAATGTATGGCCTCAATGCTAGTACACTGAAATTTGATAGGATTGTCAAATCTACTTTCTCTTTGGCACTTTGCAACTAACCAGTGTCAAAGGTCAACTCGCAACAGACCATTGTCAAAGGGCAAGCAGAAAAAAACACAAACGAAAAACAGTGTAAGGGAGGTAAAATAACTGGTCACTAAAGTTGACGTAGCACAGTGAGATAAGGAAGTTTGTTGACTGACTACAATGATTTCCTTGTCAAACCTGCTTTCCATATTACCTCCCTGGTCATCTCTCCCTGGCAGGATATAGTAACAACACTCAAGTCAGGGTTCTAGCTGGTAATGATCTCTGTCACTGACTTAGGTAAGTCGTGCTGAGTTGCCTCATCAAGAATATTGGGACAGCCTTTGCATGTAGCAGATGTTCAATAAATTTGAGTAGGATTAGGGATATGGTTCAGTTGGCACAATGCTTGCCTAGCAGGCATGGAGCCCCAGGTTGGTCCCCAGCACTGTATAAAATAGGTATGCACATACCTGTAATCCCAGCACTCAGAAGAAGATGCAGAAGAATCGGCATTTCAAAGCATCCACAGTTACATAGTGATTCTGAGGCTACATGAGACCCTGCCTCTAATAACAACAACAAACATTTGAATGACTGACGATCAAATCTCTACTTCACCAGTCCAATGTGACTTGGAAAATCTTGTTTGAGCCTCAAGCTCCAACTAGAGACATGAAGATACTAGAAATACTAAGACTCTAAGTCTTTTAAAATCGAAGGATGTTGGGCTGGAGAGATGGCTCAGAGGACCTCTGTTCTTCCAGAGGTCCTGAGTTCAATTCCCAGCACCCACATGGTGACCTACTACCACCAATTATGGGATCTGATGCCCTCTTCTTTCATGCAGGCATACAAGTAGACAGAACACTGAATGCAAGGATGGATGGATGGATGGATGGATGGATGGATGGATGGATGGATGGATGGATGGATTTTGTCCCACTCTACCCCAAGGGTTTGGATTCCTATCCTAGAGCTGGTTGTAAGAGGCCAGCCTCAGAGAAGGACAAGAAGAAATTCACTCACCCAGGCGCTTCATGAACTCGTCATAATTCTTCTCACTCTCAATTTCAAATTTTCCACTGAAGGCCATAATGCTGGGAGAGAGCTGGCAGCAGAGAGCAGCTAGCTGAGGAAGAAGGTTGGTACTGAGGAGTCTGGAGTCCCAGTTTATAAACACTCCCAACTGTCAAGGCTCAGCCCCAAAGTCACCCCATTCCTCGGTCCTGCCCCTAATGAGGAGGTGTTTGCTGTTTTATGATATGGGCAGGACATGGAGGGGCAGAGCCCCAAGGTTATTCACCCAGGGAAAACCACCTGCAATCCCACTATGTCTCAGAAAGGTCAGGGCCAAGAGTGCCATAGAATGTGGTCATTCACCTCTCTGCTCATCCCACCCTGCATTCATCCCTGCCGTACCTTTCCTCCTATGCTGTTCTAATCCTCCATTCACTCGCTCTGTCCTTCATTCACCAAGCACTATGTACTGAACTGTATGTGGCAACATACAGTATGTGCATGAGGTCTGCATCTTTCCCAGGGGGCACCCAGGCCAACCCAGACCCGAGACATATATGTGCAGTATGTAACATAGATATGATCTGTGCCACTTTACAGATGGAGGCCCCAGTCATTGGGGTGACAGTTGCCTGCTTTGCTTATGGAGTGGCTCCTTGTCCACACAAAAATAGCAACACAAAGTATCTGCAAAGGCCCCCATCAGCATCTTCATCATTATTACCGTAAATTACAAAGTTTCAGCCAGCCACTGTTGCTCACACCTGTGGCCCTAGTTCTGAGAGACTAAGGCAGGAGGATTGCCATAAGGCCAAGGAAGGCATGGGTTACACAGCAAGGTCCCATTTCAGAAACAAAAGAAAACAAAGACTCTCCTTCTCTGGGGTCTGCTCTCTACAAACCCCCATCATTTCTGCTCAACACAGAATTGACCACAGTTGCTGTCCCCCAAACCCAAGACCAAGCAGTTTCTCTTTCTGTCTCTCTGTCTCCCCCACTCTTCTCTCTCTCTCTTTCTGGTGTGTGTGTGTGTGTGTGTGTGTGTGTGTGTGTGTGTGTGTGTGTGAAGGCAACTTTCAGAAATGGGTTCTCTGTCTCCACCATGGGATGCAGAGATTGAATTCAGGTCAAGCCCGGCAGCAAGTGCCTTTCTCTGATGAGCCGGCTCACTGGTCTTCGGTACTTTCCAAACCAATGAAATGTCAGCTTTGCCACATTTGTTCAGTCTCCAGTCCTAGAATTCATTATCCCAATAATGAGTTTCCCCCTTCTTTCTTTCTTTCCTTCCTTCCTTCCTTCCTTCCTTCCTTCCTTCCTTCCTCCCTCCCTTCCTCCCTTCCTCCCTCTCTCCCTCCTTCCCTTCCTTTCCTTCTCTCTCTCCATCTCTCTTTTCTCTCTTTCTTTCTTTCTTTCTTTCTTTCTTTCTTTCTTTCTTTCTGTCTGTCTTTCTTTCTTTCTGAGACAGAGTCTCAAGTAGCCCAGCCCTCTGGCCTTACCCTCCCAAAAGGTAGAACTACAGGCACATACCAATATGTTCATTGTTTATACCATTTTAAATTGCTCAGTGGTAGAGAGCTTGCCTACCATGAACATGGTCTTGGGGTCTATCCACAGCACCACAATCAATCAATCACATTCCAGTCTATCAAAATTTGCTTTATTCTGAATCTTTGTTTCCAATCCTTTTCTATTATAATTAGGTAACTATTGCTCATACCTTTGGGTGTGTATATATCAGATAATGAAGTAGGACTATCTGCTGAGGGTGGATTCCTAAGCAAGAAAGGGGCCATGTGACTGGGGAATAAAAAGTTTCCAAGGGAGATGGTAAGGAAGACAGGGCAACATGGAAGGGACAAA
The DNA here is from genome assembly GCA_030556225.1 of Cricetiscus sungorus. NCBI lineage: Eukaryota > Metazoa > Chordata > Mammalia > Rodentia > Cricetidae > Cricetiscus > Cricetiscus sungorus. The sequence continues at coordinate 24,808,509 of JANBXA010000069.1, forward strand.
TACTGGGGTTAGAGGGTACAGTGGGGAAGAGGGCAAGGGGGATGAGGAGAGAGCTGGGGGGAGGTGGGAAGAAACAACAAACTGAGACACATGTGAAAGCTCCATAATTGTACAAGGCCCTTATTGTTTTGTACAACAAATAAAAAAAGGGTTGTATTACTAAGCATAATATTCCTGGAAAAATGAGCCTGAGACAAGGTGTCATGGAGACTGGTCTTGAATGTAGAGATTTGCCTATCTTTGACTCCCAGATCTTAGATTAAAGGTATATGCTACCACACCACACAAAAAGGGTCTTATATTTAAAATATATCTAGAAAGGCATTGCAGTATATGCCTATAATCTTAGTACTTGGGAGAGTGAGGCAGGGGAACTATCCAGAATTCCAGAACAGCTGGTGATACAGAGTGAGATACTGTCTCAGCAAAATAATACTTGACTAATTTAAGGAGTAATCAAATAGGGCCAGCAAGAAGGGCCATTGGGTTAAGGCACTTGCCACCAACCCTGATGGACCTGATGGACATGACAGGAAGAGAGAACTAACTCCAGCACAGTTGCCTTTTGGCACACATGTGCCATGGTATGTGTGTGCACAGGCGTGAATGCACACGTGCACACACACACACACACACACACACACACACACACACAAAATAAATAAGTACAAGGTAATATTTTTTAAGAAATAATATAGTCTTTATAGCTATCACTGCTGTTCAGAAATGCTAGAGTGGTTTACATTCTCTCCCATAGCCATGTGAAAATTTCCCCTCCAGAATAATAATAATGATGAAATAACAATGACGGCAATAGCTAATAGGTATTGGGTATTTGTGGCTAATCTCATTCATTGATTCTTTCAAACAAGTGTGTGAAGTTGCAAACTGAAGTTCAGAAAAGTGGTGCCAGAAGACATGGGTGTGAAGCTGGCAGGACAGACCCATGGCTTCTCTAGCCCCCACTTAGCTCCCTTCCCACCAACTTCTCCCAAATGGGCAGAATTGGCTTCTTCGAAACTGCTGCTCAGCCATCAAGGACAGGATGGGAGTGGTGAGGTGTGGAAAGGAAAACATTGGCACCCAGATATCTGACTCAGCTCCAGCCTCTTCCCATGATGCATCTGACCCACCAGCCTCCATCCACCCACACCCATATCTTTTTTCTTATTCTGGGGTTCATCTGCTTGAACATTCAGTCTCCCAGGAAGGGTAAATGAACTCCAACGGCAAATTTTATGGGGCCATTGAACCAGTGGTGCAAATATACCCCAGTGGAGATAAGACTGAATCTAAGGCCACTTTTGGCACCCCAACTTCCCACCTGATTCTGCCTGTGCCTCAGACAGCCACCACTATCCTGAGAAGAATTTGCAGAGTAAGGAGTGGGGATCTGGGTACTTGGGTCCCTGATCAAAGGAGGAACCCTGGTCTTCCTTCCATTCTCCTTATTCAGATCCTCACATGGACCTGCCAACTGTATTTGTCCATTAAATCACTCAATTTCCTGAGCACTGGGTTATGTGTGAGGGAATAGTGACGCAGCAGATAAGTGTCTAGTTTGGCAGCTTATCCCCTCCCCCACCCCCTCTTTAGCCCCTAACCTTTAGCTTACTTACTTGGCTGTCAGGCCCTTGAACAAACCACTTCCTCCCTCAAGATTCTCCTTTCTTTCTTTTGGGAAGGAGGGGGTTGGGGGAAGGCGACCTCTTGTAGTCTAGGCTAGCCTTAATCTTATCATATAGCTGAAGATGACCTTGAACTTCTGCTTCTGTCTTTGCCTCCCTAGTGCTGGGATTATAAGCATGAGCCCTAACACTCAAACTAGTGTATGTAGAGGGAGTGGGGGAGGTGGATTGAACTCAAGCTTCATGTACACTATGCAACAAGCACTATCCAGGTTGAGCGACATCACATCCCCAGCTCCAGAAGCTCAGTAGAGCTTTGAATAGCTCAGCTGTCATTCCTTTTAGCAAAGTTGACCCCACTCTCTTTGCTCATAATAATTGATGTAAAGTAAACTTCATTTTCCTACCAACCCTCCAACCACATTCCCACCAGTTGGGGCCACCCAGATCAACTATTGAGAGACTTAGTCTGAGGACCAGGAAGGCCTGGAGCTAACCACATAGCCCAGCATTGTGGTCTGACTTACTTTTTTATGATGTTTTTTATTTATTCTTTGAGAATTTCATATAATATATTTTAAGCATATTCTTTCCCTCTCTCAAATGCTTCTAGATCCTCCCCTACTTCCCTGATCACTCAAATTCATATCCTTTTCTCTCTCTCTTACAAAAAAACACACACCAAAAACTACAATAAAAGCATGGAGTCTGGTTTGTGTTACTAACTGCTCCTGGGCATACTCAATTTCACTCATTGGAGAGAACAGATATTTCCTCTCCCAGAAGCCATCAATTGCAAATAGCATCTTGGTTAAGGGTGGGACTTGGTGCCCACTGCCCATCCTCTGTGCTTGGGTTTTGTGTGGCTTGAGCTTATGCAGGCCTTGGGCATGCAATCAGTCTCTGTGAGTTCATACGTGCACCTGCCCTGCTGTGTTTGGAAAATATATCTCCACCACTTCTGGCTGTCTTGCATGGATCCCAGACAGGCTCACAAGTGAAACGCCCAGACCCCAGCTTGTGGCCCCATTTTGAAGGCTTTGGAATCCTAAGTGCTTGGAGACAAGATGGAGGAAGTAGGCCACCGAGGAAAGGTCTTCAAAGATTATGCTCACTACTGATCCTGGCCTCCTATGTCTGTGTGCAGACACAGGTTTGCTCCCTGTGATCAGCTGTGGTCACAAACTCCTGTCACAACAGAATGAGCCACTCCTGTCTCCATCTGAGGCTCTCTGAAACCATGAGACAAAATAACTGTTCTAATTTATTTATATCTCTCATGTATTTTGTCACATTGATAAGAAAAATAACCAAATCACCTAGACTGGATTCAAACTCATATTCTCCTGCCTCAGTCTTCCCAGTGCTGGGATTACAGGCATGTGCTACCACACCTGGTGTTTTGTTGTTGTGTTTTATTTTGAGGTAGGATCTCCCTTTGAACTCAAAACCCTCTTGATGCCTCAGCATCCTGGGTACTAGGATTGCAGGAGTGCACCATAACACCAAGACACTGGTTTTTTAGTTTTGTTTTGTTTGACACAGGCTTTCTCTGTGTAGCCCTGGCTGTCCTGGAATTCACTTTGTAGATAAACCTGGCCTCGAACTCAGAGGTCCACCTGCTTCTGCCTCCCAAGTGCTGGGATTAAAGGCGTGTGCCACCACTGCTAGGCTAAGACACTGTTTTCAATAGCCACATTGTCATCCACTGTGAAGATAGATTGTTGTTTTTTGTTGTTTTAACTTCAACAGGGTATCTGCACCTTAATCTACTGCTATTTCAGCCAGCAATTGCAACTCCTGTGGTTACTGACCTCCTTCTCCAGCAGCTACCTCACACAGGCCATCGCAGCCTGGCGGGATCTGTTCCCACAGGCACCAGCTCTGTCGCTACCACTCAGGTAGCTTTAACTAAATCTCTATCATTCTATTTATAAGTGAGACTCGAGATTCAAAGACAAGGATGAAAACCTGTAAGCTCAGAGAGGCAAAGCAGCAACTAGCTAACCCTCTGTCATTACTGGCGTCTCCCAAAGAGCATCTTTCTGCTCCACCAAAGCATAAAAAGCCATGCTACCCCAAATCCCTCCCAGCTACTTCCTGTGCATCTCTCTGACTCTTTTTAATGTCCTCTGAGGCTCAATGATTACTTTCTGACAACTAGTTGCTAACTCAGTTTCCTGGCCCAAGGTTAACTCGATTTAATTAATGAAAATGCAAACATGGGGTTCAGAGTGTGATTGAGTATCCCCCCAACAATGCATCACGACTTATTCAACCGAAGTTCTAGTGTTGCACAGTTAGATTAGGAAAGGTGCATGCATAAATAAGAACAATAAAAGAGGTACTGAGGACCACTCACTGACATGAACAGTATTATTTGAGGTATTGGATTTGGGGGGGGGCTGAACTTCCACTGGGATGTTCAGATCATTAGCTAATGGAGGATAGTGGGTAGTGTGTGATATATCACTAGCCCAGAAAAAAAAAATCAAAATTCAACATATGAGGCTAGATATGTATCATACAGGGGTAGGGCTCAAGGGTGCTTGACATGGCACCAGCCCTGTGTCTGAATCCCTAGCACTGTACAAAAAAATATGACTGGGAGTGGTGGTGCATGTCTTTAATCCCAGCACTCAAGAGGCAGAGGCAGGCAGATCTGTAAATTCAAGGCCAGCCTGGTCTATGTATCAAATTCCAGGACATCCAGGGCCTATATAGAGAGAGTCTGTCTTTAAAAAAATTTAAAAAGAAAGAAAGGAAATATGGAAGAGGTGCTGGGGAGGTGGCTCAGCTGGCAGGCTGTTTGCCTAACATGCAAATGGCGTCATGTTTAACCCTTAGCATCACATACACTAGATGTGATAGGACATGATATAATTCCATCCCTCTGGAGGTAGAGGTAGGAAGAACTTAAATTCAAGTTCATCTTTGGCTACATAGCAACCTAGAGACATGTGGGGTGGGGTGGGGGAAGCTTGATTGATATTTCCAGGAAGGATCACAAGCTGCAGGAAATTCAAAAACAAGCTCTTTGAAAAACATGGTAAGATTGTATTGGAAGAGAACAGATTGATACTGTGCAGGCCAACTCATCAGTGACCTCCCAACTCATCAGGGTTATGGACCACCCGCCAGAGAAGACTGCTCAGACTCAAGTTTAAGCCAATATGAAGTCGTTATTAGCTGGTTGGCCACTACCATGGGTATTCCAGATCCCAGTGTAGCCTTAAGCCTTTCCTGGGGTGAGCTTTTAAGCACTTAATAAGAACAGTTAGCCAGAAGCAGAACTACAGAAGCCACAATGCAAGGTTAGTACACCCAGAGCTATGAATGTCGGTGGATCAGGTTTTTGTTTTTATTTTGGTAGGTGGTACTATCTACATGCTGGGTTTCGTGGCCTGAATGGTAATTCCATCATGGAGTCAATTGTGCTCAATTTGCCTGTTACAATCAGGACTGAAAGAGAAGGGGACCTAACTCCGTGTCTGTGGATTCCATCCCAAGTGGGGCTACATTCAGGAGGAAGGGGGAGGAAGAGAGGAGGTCCAACAACATCCAAGTAACCTCACCTCCAAACTTACACCTAAAGCAATCTATGTGACTCTCACAAAAAAACAAAAACAAAACAAAACAAAAAACAAAAAAACCTGCTTGGGGCCAAAGTCAGATGCCAAAAGATCTTCCCACTCTGCCTGCAATTATCCATCACCCACTTTCCTGCCGCTGGCTAACCATGATTAATTCCTGTGGCAGCCACAGGAATCATGCCTAATGAATTTCTAATGAACTCATTTGGTGTTAATGTGGTGTGTAATTCCGCAGGACACTCATTATGGCTTAGCCTTATTAAGCCTCTAGTTATTGGGAACTACTATGGCTCCAAGCTCAGAAGCAAAGGCAAGTAATTATATAGAGCAGGTAGATAAATTATGGAAAGGACTGGACATATGGAGAATGCCAAGAAGTGGCCTGGCCACTCCTGTTTTTCTCTTTCTTTGGGGTACCTGAAGGTCAAAATGTTTTAAGGGCATTCAAAGGACCCTGTGCCCAGAAGATGTATACACACACTCCCTACCCTGTCTGCTGCTCAGGCATAAATCACTAACATAGGTAAGGATGCTTTTGTATTTGAAGTGCTGTTCCAGTATAATCAGAGTCCACAGAGCAGTCAGAGATAGTTTATCTCATCTGATTATCAGCGCATACCATTTGCTATCATTAAACTCCTTTGATAGATAAAGGAGGTTGAGGTTCACAGAGGTGAGGCAACTGAGTTCCAGAACTCATACCCACTGGCAGCCAAGTGGATTGATTCTCTTTCCTGCTTGCCTCTCGTTTCTTGCCAACTATGATTTTCATGACTCATGCTCCCACCTAGAGCTAACATAAGAGTTTGGAGCCCTTTCTAATAGTTTATGTGTGTGTTTTTCTTGACTTGTATGTCTATCTCTTTTTCCTCTTGCTATAACAAAGTAACAGAGGCTAGGTAACTTAAAAAGAAATATGCCTTCGCTCATAATTTTGAAGCTCAAAGTTCAAATGGCATTCAAAGTCTGGCAAGGGCTCTCTGACTGCACCAGGTTATAGCTAACAGCTTGGGAGTATTTTTGTGAGAGAAGCACAGGGTATAAGGGTTGTCCAGATTTAGGCGTGGTGATACATGTCTGTAATCCTGGCACTTGAAAGGCTAAGACAGGAGGAGTGCCAAGGGTTTCAGGCCACTCTGAATTACATAACAATACCTATCTCAAAAAACATAAACGAGGGCTGATTTTTGATAGAGTGCTTGCCTGGTGCATGATAATGCATGCCTACAATGCCGTCACTGTGAAAAGAGCAGGCAGAAGCACTGTGGTTCAAGGTCATCCTTGACTACAAAGGGCCTGGAGTGTATAACACCTGTCTCAAAGACAAACAAGCAAGTAAAAGAGGTTTAAAATGGTATTTTAAATTTGTTGGGCTGGAGAGGTGTCAGCTGTTAAAGGCTAGGCTCACAACCAAAAAATTGTTTCCTATGCTGGGCAGTGGTGGCACACGTCTTTAATCCCAGCACTCAGGAGGCAGAGGCAGGCAGATCTCTGTGAGTTCGAGGCCAGCCTGGTCTACAGAGCCAGTTCTAGGACAGACTGCAAGGCTACAAAGAAACCCTGTCTCAAAAAATATCAACAACAAAAAATAATTTCTCATGATTCTGTAGGTCAAGAATTTGATAAAGGTATAGCTGGATGGTTAAGTGCACCCCCACGGGTTTGATGCTCAGCAGCTGGGATGGCTTCACTCAAGTGTCCAGGATTCCTGTGCTCCTCACTATTGCTTCCCTCTCTCTTTATGTGTTCGCTTGGGCTTCCTCCCAACATGACATCCTCAGCTGGACTCACTCACAGATGGCCCCTTCCCAGTCTTCTTCAAGCATGGGTTCAGAAATGTCAGAGCATTGCTTTGACCTCAAATATTCAGTAGGAGGATAATAGAATTTCTTCTTGACAGATGTTGGGTGAGATACAAGACTCGCTGGCAGCCACTTTTGGGAACTGCCACTGTGGGGACTTCTTCTGAACATCAGGGTGGCTGTCTGGGCACACTGTGTGTCTGAAAGTGTGCATTGAATGGAAGCATGTGTCTGTGAGTGTTTGCATGTATGTGTGTGTGTGTGCCTGTTGGTTTAGCAGGCAGGCTTGTTTGTGCATGAGTGAAGAACAGTGTCTGTCTATACATATAAGGAGATGTGCACACACAGGTCTCTGAGGAAAAAGGAAACGTGTACAAGCTTAGTAGGGGAAGTTCATGGGGCTGACCCTCATTAGCAGCGTCTTTCTTGGCTGGGATCCCTGAGAGCTAGTCTTAGATGATGTAACAAACTAATCATTACTGAGATCTTGTCCTTCCCTGAGAGGCCTTAGGTTCCCAGCCAAGTGGAAGACCCCACGCTTGTCATGACCCATCAAAACCACCACGCCAACAGTTTAAAAAAAAAAAAAAAAAAAAAAAAAAAAAAGTAGATATCCACATTTCTTTCATTCCCAGAAAAACTTCCAGGCTGAACAGCCAATGGGAAAGCTTTGCCACTGTCAGCCCCTTTCTAACCCACCCAATGGTTGCTGTAAAGCTCCCAAATGTCTCTGTCTTCTGGAAAAGCAGGAAGCCAGAGCTCAAGGCTGCTAGCAGGCTGAGGCATTCTGCCTGGGGAAAGGTTTCTCCTTCATTCACCATGTGTGTTCTGGAATAAGGAAATGCTAGGGTACTGGGTGTACCCCTGCAGGCTTGTAATCCAGATATTCAGGAGGTTGAGCCAAAGGATCATAGGTTTGATATAGACAAGCCATCTTGGTCTACAGAATGAGGCGCTGTCTAAAAGTGGGAAGGAGAGGCAAAAAGATAATGCCTCATCAGGCAAAAAACACTCACCACCAAACCTCAATGACCTGAATTCAATCCCCAGGACTCACATGGTAGACGGAAAGAACAGACTGCCACAAGTTGTCCTCTGCACACACACACACACACACACACACACACACACACACAAATTTAAACTTTTTTATTAAAAAAAAATTTAAGAGAGAGCATTTAAGAGCACTTGTTCTTGCAGAGGAATAGGGTTCAGTTCCTAAACCTCACTTGTTGGTTCTCAACCATTTATAACTCTAATTCCTGGTGATCCAATGCCCTCTGCTGACCTTCTTGGGCACAAAGCACAGCACACATGCAATGCACATGCCTACATGTGGAGACAAAACATTCATACATAAAATATAAATGTGTAAATCCAATTTTAATTTTTTTTTAGTTAAAAAAGAGTGGGGAGAAAGATAAAGGAGAGGAGAGAATGAGAGAGGAGCAAGGGAAAGAAAGGAAGAAGACAGCTAGGCATGGATGTGGTGGTGCATGCTTGTAATCACAGCACTTGGGAGGCTACAGCAGGATCACCCTAAGTTCAAGGACATCCTGGGCTACCTAATGGGTTCTTGCATTTAAAAAAAAAAATGAATAGAAAGAGGAAAGGAGAGGCTATTGGGGGCAGCAAAGTAGAGACTTGATCCTTGGAAGAGATAGGGGGGATTTATTTTCATTTCTGAGACATGGTCTCATGCGGCCCAGGCTGGCCTCAACCTTTCTATGTAGCTGAGCCTGGCCTTGTCCTATCTCCTTAGTACTAGGGTTATAGGTATCCACCACCATGCCTGAATATTCTGCTATTGCAAGAGAAATGGTGGCTGGAAACATCATGCACCATTTTATTTCTCATCTATGAGTCTATCTATAGGACCAATCCAGTCAAGCAGAGCATCTAGTTCAAAGATCGCTGGCAGGCTCTCTCTGTGACGGCTCCACTAGTCCACTTACCGCCCCCCCCCCCCAGAAGAAGAGTGTGACACCACCTCTTCTTCCTTCCCACCTGAGCTGGGTTTGAGAGGATATCAGGTCAGAATAATGGGTGGCACCCTCTCCAGAGAAGAGCAATCCATGATACGAAAAGACATAATATGCCTGAGAACAGTAGTTCCTGTGCTTTGACTGGTACAGAGACCACTCCCCAAAAGAGCCAATGGGGGTGGGGCATTCTGTTTCCTGTGGCCTCTGGCCACAAGAAAGATGTTCAGCCTGAGAGTTCAGAGCTGGGGATTGGTCCTAGTCCTGATACCTCAGCTGGACAGGTGGCCTTGGTCCATAGACTAACTCCAGGCACAGCGCCAAGCGTCCACATAAATGATTCTCACAGCCCCATCACACTGAGTTCAGAAGTTAAGCAACCTGTCCAAACTCATCCAACAGGAGAATGAGGATTGAAGCCGTTTAACATCATTTTTCACTTTGGGCTGGAGCTCAATGAGGCAAAGCTGTCCTATTTTTCCTCGGCTTTCCATCTCAGGAAATGAGGTGCTGGCTGGTCGCTCAGTGGAAAGGGCTATGGAGGCCCCCCGGTAAGAAGACCAAGCCTCCCTTCAGTTCCTCCTAGGCAGGCCTCCCAGGAAGTATCATGGCTTTCTGTTTTGTTTTGTTTTGTTTTTAGGGGGGCGGGGGCAGTTTCAGGTTAATTGTGAGCTCCCTGGTGGACAGAGAGGTCCCAGGGTCTGTCTGTCCCTTCTGACCCTAAGGTTGATCACAGGGTGGGGCCAACCTAGATTTACTGATAGAGACTGAGGAGAAGGGCTGGGAGGAAAGAAGAGGAGAACCCTGGGGAGAGGAGAGAGAGCAGGACTGGGAACAGCACAGAACAGCGAGAAGGATGAGAGGAAGAAAGGCCTCAGAAACAAAGGTAGCAAGCCTCCCAGGCAGCTGGCAGCCCGGAGACTGGCGGCCCCGGAGACAGACGCTGTGAGTTGGAGCCCCCTCTAGTGGTCACTTTCATATTGCCTGGCTGGGGGAGATGCTAGCCTGCTGAGGGAAAGAAGAGCACCACGCACTGCCCCAGGGAAGTCAGCTGGTAAAAGCAGCAACAGCCACATCCCTACAAAAGAGCCACATGGGTATCTGGAAGGTGGAAAGTACTTCTCTCAGCATCACATGGAAAGGTGTAAAGAGTCCCCACGCTTCCCTGACCTGGGACCTCTTTTCATTTGCCTCAGACGACCTCTTCCCTCCTTCACACACACATATCACTATCTTCATCGCCTCTATTGGAGTCAGCCCAGAGACACCACAGAGCAAGACGTGACACTATGCCAGTGGCATTCAGAGCCAAAACACCAAAGGTCTCTAGAGACCATCAAAGTGATTGCTCATTTATCTACTGAATAAACATGTGCTGCATGTCCACTGTGCGTGTCAAACTGCAGGTCCTGAGGACACGATAGGCAAGAGCTAGGTTACAGAGGCAGGATGGGGCCAGCCTGGGCTTAAGTAGCAACTCCCTGCAAGACCCTGTTCAAAACATAAAGTGGGGGTGGATGGCTGCGTGGGAGTCCATGCCCGAGTCACCACCACATTTGACCTGACTTCCGCATGCTTGCTTCTTTTCTTTCTTTTTTAGATAGAATTCTATGTAGCCCAGGCTGGACTTGTACTTTGTAGCCAAGGGCCACCTTGAATTCCTAATCCTTTTGCCACTACCTCCCAAGTGCTTTCTGGCTTTCTTTTTCAAGGTCTGGTAACTTATTTGTTGCACTTAAAGACTCCTGTTTTGGCCGGGCTCAAACTCAGCGAGGACAGACTACATCTCTTGATAATCTGTTCCTGGGTGTTCTCTTTGGCTTCCTTCATTCTTTTGGCCAAGAGTTGAGCATATTCTGCAGCCTCCCCCTTATTTCTCGTCGTGTATTGATTCCTCAGAGCCAGGGTTTGTGTTGCAGGACACATGAAGCAACAAGTTGCTGAATCTTGGGTGTTTTGGTCCTTGGCTTCTTCACTTCTTGGTTTAAGGGCTTTCTGCTTAACATATTGGCAGGTATTGAAAAACCCGCAGAGCGTGGACCCTCATGCCCCGACTCAGGAAAGGTGCCCCCCCCCAAATCACTCATGAGAAGCGGTCTTGATGCAAAAGCATGAGGTCTTTTATATTCCAAGTGCACTGGGGTCCACAGCCATACGCCACGCAGGGGTAGAGGACTGAGGACCCTGGATACAGGATTGAGACAGCTTTTATAGGGTTACAACAAAGCCCAAGCATCTTAAAACAATCATCTCATAGCATCCAGAGCCTGTGTGGTGTAGACCAATCAATTTAAACTATTCAAGCTTTATAGACCAATCAATGTTCTATAGTCCTGGAGATCTGTATTTGTGTGGGCTCCTAGGTGGGGTGACAAATGGCAGTTAGGTTAGGTCACTGGGGCGGGGGTTTCACAAGCAATTTACAAAGTCAGGTAAGCGGCAAGGAGTGTCTGGCTGAGGGCAGGGTCTGGAATTTAAACTTCCAGCTTCCTGGGGTCAGTGGAGAGTTAGGCTAAATTTTTCCATCCTTACAGTATCATCTTTAGAGAGATTGAAAAGCTTTTGGATTTTGCTTGCTCTTTTTGCCCCCAACCTCTGAGGCACAGTAGCATCTATCAATTCCTACTCCCAGCTGGGTGGGGGGCACCACTCAGCATCTCCCAGGTCATTAAGAGGAGGAAGAGGTGTCCAAGACTCTGGCAGGAGGGAATGGAGGCCCACAAGGGTAGAACTTGTGGATGTTCAGGATGTGGAGACCCTCATGCAATTCTCCTTTGTTGTCTGCTACCCCTCTTCCCACACCCATCCCTCTCGCCTCTTCCTCCCCTTTCTATCTTTCCCTCTGCAACTTCTTCCCCGCCCCAAAACACACACACACACACACACACACACACACACACACACACACACACGGGGGGGGGTGGGGGGAGGAGAGGAGGGGATGAAGCTTATCAGGAAGAAGGCAGCTGGAGGAATTGCTGTTTCTATGTCTTCCACATTCCTCGTGGCTTAGTGCAGAGCTCCTCCCCAAACCCATGCTTCACAAAGGGAGGCCAATTTGTCTCCCTGGGACCGCTGGCAATTTCTGGAAACATTCATAGTTGTCATATTGAGAAGCAATAGGTCTGGCACGGAACGGGGTTGTAGGCATCATGCCTGCATTAGGCGGACCCACAGAACACAAAATGTCAACAACGCTGAGGCTGAGACCCAGCTCCAGGCTCTGCTGTCACAGCTGGCAGAGGCTGTATTCCCTGGAGGTTCTTCTGTCAGCATGTAGCCATATCTCAATGGGAGCTGTGTGTCCATGCCGTCTTGACACTGTCCTTTCCATTGTGGAGTAGGCAGAAGTATTCTGCCCAAGGTCCCCACAGACAGAGAGAGGACTGGAGCCCAGGGTTTGGAAAGCTTTTAGCAGGCCCTCTCTAGTGAAAGGACTTTGCAGCTTCTCTCACCGCTCTTAGCAAAGGAACATGCTGTTTCAAGCCATGTCTTCCTGGTAAGCACAATGTGCATAGAAGATAAGAAGTGCCTGGGCTGAGGCAGTGTGGGAGAGCTGATGGGGCCATCTGTGTGCTCTGGCAGGGCCACTCCACAGGGCTACATAATAGAACAAAGCATGGGGCTAGGGGATGCCACTTCTGTAGGGTATCTTACTGGGCTAGTAAGGATTAGGCTGGGGGAGGCATCAGGTTTTGTCTTGTGTGTGAACACATTGCTTAGGGTAAGTCTTAGTTTGCTTTCTGTTGCTTCCATAAAAACACTGACTGAAAGCAGGAGCTGAAGCAGAGACCATGAGGACTGCTGCCTCCTGCTTGTTCTTCGTGGTTTATTCAACCTGGTTTCTTATACGACCAGTGCTCTCCTGCCCAGGGGTGGTACTGTCCATAGTGGACTAAGTCATAACACACTGATCATTAAATAAGAAAATGCCCCTCACAGGCTCGCCGAAAGCTAAATCTGCTGGAGGCACATGCTCAGTTGAGGTTCTGTCTTTCAGGATAACTCTAGCTTGTGTCAAATTGACAAAAACAAACAAAGAAACCTAATCAAAACAGCAGACAAGGTTCCAAAATCAATAAGGTCTGGGTCAAGAGGTATTCTAGTGACTGTAAGTCTGTAGTGTCTGGCTTCACTACCTGAAGTCATGGTAGGGAATAAAATTTGACTATATGTCTTGCCCCTCTCCATATCTTGGCAATTCAATGGTGACTCACCAACAAAACCATCAGTCTCTTGCTGGAAAAACTAAAACAGAACAAAAATGCCAGGTGTGATGGTGACTTACAGATGTCATCTCAGAAATTTAGAGGCAGAGACAGGGGGTTACAGTGCTAGAGTATGCCCTCAAACAACAGAGAAGAATACATCTATGACATCAGGTCATGTCAGGAAAGCATCGGCCCACCCACGGCCTCTTTCCCCAGACCATTGCCAGGGTTCCCTTTGGGCCCTCCCGTTACCCAGCTAAACCTCATCTTGCTTGGATTCTTGTTTGGACAGAGATGATCTGTAGTTGGCTTTTCCTCCCCTACTCCTGCCTTCTCACTCCTCCTAGGTAAGTTCTGAATAGCTCATTGGTACCTAGCTAATAAGTACATGGCCCTGGGGGTGATCCACAATGCTAGCAGTAAAATAATAGGAATAATAATAATAATAATAATAATAATAATAATAATAATAATAGAGTGGGATATGGTGACACACACTTGTAATCCCAGCACTTAGGAGGTGGAGGCAGAAGGATCAGGTCATCCTCAGCTATATACTGAGTTCAAGGCCAGCTTGTGTTAAGTGAGATCCTGTCCTAAAACATCAAAAATAAGCAAATAGTAATAATAATACATAGTAATTTGGGGCCTAGAACTAGCAGTGGGGGTCTAGATGGGGATGACTTTCTCCATGTTATACCATGACTGGGCATCTTTCTATCTAGTGTGATCCTCATGCTTCATCAAGCCTACTGGTGAATCATGTAGTTAACCAACAGGATCAGCAGAGACCCTGGAACAGTAGACAGGAGGCACCTGCATATAGACGCCTCCAGCTGTTCAAGGGTTTAGGGTCTTCTGCTATAGAGTGAACTGTGCAAGTCTATACCTACTCTATTTCCCTACCTGGGATTCTGAGCTGGCCCCACCCACTGGGGGGGGGGTCTCTGTGGGTATCCAGAGCCTGGAGACTTAGGCCTCCCTTCGGTGAACACAGTGCCACAAACAGGAGGCCAGCCCAGGGGACTTTTTCACACCTGCTCTATTCTAAGGAGGAGGAAAAAAAGGAAGAGGAGGAGGAGAAGAAACCTACACTTTTGAGCCTCCTGAAATGTACAGCACTAATAAATGTACACCAGACTAATAAAAAGAAAAAAATTGAAAGTTACAAGAGAAAGAATCACTATGGGGCTTAGTACATGAACCTTTAGATGGGGAGGTAGGCAGGGCAACAAACATACTTAGATGGAGAGGCAGTCAGGCCAGCAAATGCACTGAGACAGGGATGGCGGGGGGGGGGGGGGGAGTGTTTTACTCTGCTTCTCATGTCATTGTCCTGACCTCAGAATTTGCACATATGTTCATTCTGTCCATACATTTTAAAGCCTACCAAGTGCCTAATCCCACTGGGCCTGGTCAGCATCCTGCTGGTGTTCCAGCCAATGGAGTCCTAGGTGAGAGAGAGGCCCAGCTAGGGGACCAAGAAAGCATGGGGATTTCTAATGGGAGCCTTATTGGTGTTACCATATCCATCTTCTACACCCAGATTGCCTTTCAGCAGAATTGGAGCCCGTAAGCCCTCTCTGGCCTTATTGTTTGTGATTGTCACCAGAGTTTCTAAGTCCAGGACTGACTGACTCTATGTCCCCACAGCTGCCCTGCTGGTCCAGCTGAAGGCACACTGTAGGGCAAAACACCTATTGGTTGACTCTATGTCAAGTTACGATCTGTCATAGAGAGAACAGAGGCAGGGGACACCAGATACGTGTTAAGCGCAATGAAGTTACACACAGAAGCATGCCAGCTGTAGGAGATCCCTGGGGAGTTGCTGGGGGATGGAAGGGAAATAGTGTGTGCAGGACACTTCTGGGGATGGGGTGACTGCTGGGAACATGGCCAAATGGGATGTGGACTAGGAGGGCAGGTAAGGATGACCAGAAGAACCTGGCTGGGAAGGTGTGTGGAGCTATTATCCATGTGAAGCCCTGCAGAGAGTACAGGGAGTGAAAAGTGAGGAGAGGGGATCTGGCTCCCTGGGGAATGAGAGGGGCAGAAAGGACACCACTGAGGCTGAGCAAAAGAAATGAGAGTAGGGGGGTAGGGCAAGAGATAGGCCCGGTGTAGGTGGCACAATGTCCCAAGGTACATTTTGGGGTTTGATTTCAAATCAGCTAGGAAAAGCTGGACTCAGCGTATACCTGTAACCTCCGTTCTTGGGAGGCTGAGGCCATCTTGGGTATACGAGTTTACTTTCTGCTATTGAGACAAAACACTGACCAAAACCAACTTGGGGGAGAAGACCTTATTTCATATCACAGCTTACAGTCTGTCTTGAAGGGAAGTCATGGCAGGAACTCAAGAGAGGAACCTGGAGGCAGGAACTGAAGCTGAATCATTGAGGAACAACATTGCTTACTGACTTCTTGTTGTTGTTGTTTCTTTGTTTCTCTGTTTGACACAACCCAGTACCACCTGGCCCACAGGTGGCATGTGCTGGGACTCCCCCATCAAACATTAATCAAGAAAAAGCCCCTACAGACTGATTACAGGCTAATCTGATGGAGGATGTTTTCTCAATTGAGGTGTTCTCCCTCTTAGATGACACTAGTTTTCGTCAAGGTGATGAAACATTAACCAGCACATTGTCGACACAGTGAGTTCAAAGTCTACAACACATTAAGACCCTATCTCAAAACAAAGCAAAGCAAAGCAAAAAAAAAAAAAAAAAAAAAAAAAAAAGGGTCTGGAGAGCTGGAGAGCTGGCTCAGTGATTTAGAGCACTGGCTGCTCTTCCAGAGGACCTAGGTTCAGTTCCCATCACTTGCATGGCAGTTGACAACAGACTGTAACTGTAGCTTCAGAAGGTCAGTTACCTTCTTCTGACCTCTGTAGGCACCAGGTACACATGTGGTTCACAGACATAAATGCAGGCACCCACACACATAAGATTTTTAAAAATTAGAATAACAATGAAAGAAAAAAAAATAAATGCTGGCAAAATGGAACAAAGGCACCTGTTTCCAAGCCTGTTGACCTGAGTTTGATCCCAGGGTTCCCACAAGGAGAAGGGAGGGAAGTGACTCCCACAAGTGTCCTCTGACTTCCACACACATGTTATGGCATGCACTCAGGTGCACGGATACACATACACAAACACATGAATAAATGTCTTTAGAAGCTATAAACACACTGCTATTTGGGGTCCCGTAAACAACCCTAGTGAAACTATTGGTCACAAAAAAATATTAAAAAATCTGTTAACAGAAGGGGAGCTACTGGGAAGAGAATAGGTAGCAGCCAGAGTGAGAAAGAGAAAGGGGGATAAAGGAATGGGGGAATGCAATCCAAATGCTCCATGCACATAGGAAAATGTCATGGTGAAACCATTATTATGCATAACTAGCAAAGAAATAAAAACATATGAGGGGGTTGGAGAGCTGGCTTCGTGGTTGAGAGTGCTTGCTGTTTTCCCAGGGGTTCAGAGTTAGTTTCTCAGCACTGACGTTGGGCAACTGACAACCACTTGAATAACTCCAGTTCCAGAGGATCCCACACCCTTTTCTGGCTTCCACAGGCACCTAGCTAGACACACAGAGTGCACTATATAAATTCATGCAGGTATGCACACATTCATATAAATAATAATTTTTGTTGTTTCTGAGATAGGGTCTTGCTATGTAAATCAGGCTAGCCTTAAACTCAGAGCTCTGCTTGCCTCTACCTCCAAAATGCTGGGATTAAAGGCATATGCCACGACACCCAGCTTTAAAAAAATAAAAAGAAAGAAAAAAGAAAACAAAAAGACCTTTTTGTTTTAAATTTTTTGTTTTTTTGAGATAGGGTTTTTGGTGCCTTATCTAAGTGGTCAGGCAATGACAAATTTTGGTAAATAACATCTTTTTGCCACAACTATCTTTGTGGGCAATTGTTAGTAACAATTTTGAAAATTTCCTAGACCCTAGTCCATGAATCCAAAGGTCACCTACTCTTACTCAATCCTGAACAGTCAAGGCATGTACCACCCTGCTTTCAATTTTTTCCTTTATAAATCCCTTGAAATCGAGGCCAGGCACCCTTTTCCCGCAGCTGCTCTGCCAGTTTGCAGGACAGGGTCTCTGCCGAGGCTTGTAGCTTATCAACAAACCTAGTGCATTTTCATCGGTGAGTAGGCTCATTGGTGGTCTTTTTGGGGTCTCACAAATGTGGTATAATAATGAGAGCTTGGGCTCCATCCCAGGTATTGCAAAAAGTGTGTTGGGGGTGGGGGGATAGGGGTGTTGGAGAGATGACTCAGTGGGTAAGAACACTGTTTCAAAAATCTGAAAAGAGAAAACACCAACAAATAAAAACCCTTGGTTTTGATCTCAGTTTCTTACCTATAAAATGGGACTGCATCATTTCTGCCCCCCACCTTTGGTTATCTGAGACAAGGTTTCTCTATATAACAGTCCTCCCTTGCTGTCCTGGAACTAGCTCTGTAGACCAGGCTGGCCTCGAACTCAGATCTGCCTGCCTCTCCCTCCCAAGTACTAGGAATAAAGACATGCACCACCACCTCCTGTCTGAGACTACATCATTTTTAATCTCATTTATCCAGCATGACAGAGGTAGTGCACAGTGGGAATTAACACAAGTAGCTGCTTCATCATATGTGCTTAAGAAATGGGGCAAACCTGGCATGGTAGCACCTGTCTGTAATCCCAGCACTCAGAAGGCTGAGGCAGATGAATTGCTACCAGATGAAGGCCAGCCTTGATCCTATCCTGAAAAACAAACACAGAGAGAAGAAAAGGGAAAAGGGATAAATGTGAGGCCTAGGTCACCACGTTGTCTCCAAGTTTTCACATTCTTCTGAGGATACACACAGCAACAACCAGCAACAAAATAGCATTGTATATACATCAGCTACAAAATTGTATATACATCAGCAACAAAATGGAATTGTATGTACACAGCAACAACCAGCAACAAAGCAACAAAGCAGCATTGTGTACCCAATCCACCTGTTGTCAGACTTCACACACACACACACACACACACACACACACACACACACACACTTATATCTGTGGGATAGCAGCATCTTTGGAAGCTGTGATAGCATCTTTTGATGGTGTGTTTACTTTCTGTTTATTTATTTATTTACTTGTTGTTGTTGTTGCTTATTATGTGAGAGAGTCTCACATACCCAGGCTGGCCTCAATTTCCCTAATTAGCAGAAGATTACTTTGAACTCTTAATTTTCCTTCATCCCCTGAGTACTGGGATTACAGGCAGGTCCACCATCACCTAGTTGTCAGCCAGCTAGTTGTTAGCATCTTATAGATAACCAGTTCCAGGTAGGTTGAGAGACCAGCCCAGCAGCAGTCCATTGCACAAAGCCAGGTTCCTGTTTTAGTACAACCTGGTAGCTAGGAGTGATTTTTAAGGTTTTAGATGGATGGGAAAATAAAAACAAAAGTAAAATTCTTGTCCCTTTTTAAAAGTAAAATTTTCTGACACTTGAGCAGTTTTAGAAATCAGAAGTGGAGGTAAAGTCAGGAGTGGTGGTGCACACCTTTAAAAATCTCAGCTCTGGGCAGACAGAGGCAGGCAGGTCTCTGTGAGTTCAAAGCCAACCTGGTCCACAAAGCAAGTTCCAGGACAGCCAGGGCTGGAGAAACCTTGTCTTGAAAAAAGACGAAGAAGGGAAGGCAGAATTAGGAGTTAAAGGTCAGCCTTGGCTCTGTGGGACCTGCCTCAAAAAGTCTAAATAAAAAGGACTGGGTGTTGGGGACTGTCTATTCTTCCAAAGGACTCTGGTTCAATTCCCAAGTCCCACATGGCTGCTTACAATGGTCTCTAACTCCAGTTCTCTGGGATTTGACACCCTCTTCTGGCCTCAGTGGGCACTGCATATATGTTTAGTGTATAGATAAACATGCAGGCAAAACACCCAAACAGATAAAATAACAACTTAAATGAAGGTGTTAGAGAAGTGGCTGTTCAGCAGTTAAGAGCACTTGTTCTCACAGAGGACCCAGGTTCAGTTCCAAATACTACATGGTGGCTCAAAACCATTTGTAACTCTAGTTCCAGAGGACCTGATGCCCTCTTCTGACCTGCATAGGCACCAGGCATACATACAGTGCACATGCATGCATGCATACATATATACATTACATACATACATACATACAGGCAAAAACATTTACATACAAAAATCTTAAAAAACAATTTTAAGTCACAATTAAAAATATTTAGATTCAGCTTCCATAGACAGCTTTGTGGGAAGACATCCACACTTATTCATTTATACCCTACCCAGATGCTTTGGCTATTTATAGTGGTGGAGCTGAGCTGGGCCATCACGAAAAGACCTTGAACAACATGAAAATCTCAAAGCATTTCTTCTCCAGCCCCTGAGAGCGAAGGGATGAGTGAGGACTGAATGAAAAAGAAATAGAAAGAAAGGACATGGCTGTTCCTAGGTATGGTGGAGGAGAAAGTTTATTGTAGATAAAAGAGAGCATAACCAGAGGCAGGGGCTTCAGGGAGAGTCCAGATAGAACACAATCAGACCGAGACGGCTATGTGAGGAGAATGGAGAGGGGAGAGCCAAACCAAGAGACCAGGAGGGTGAAAAATAAATAAAAATGCCAAGTAACCAAAATGGCTGGATTATATAGGGAAGGACAGCTGGGGGAAGGGCAGCCCAGGCTCTGGGCTGCAGAAGTTTAGGGTAGGGGGCAGGGTATGCTGGGCATACCCTGTCACAG
This sequence comes from Cricetiscus sungorus, assembly GCA_030556225.1. Classification (NCBI taxonomy): domain Eukaryota; kingdom Metazoa; phylum Chordata; class Mammalia; order Rodentia; family Cricetidae; genus Cricetiscus; species Cricetiscus sungorus. Next base: position 24,828,483 of record JANBXA010000069.1, read on the forward strand.
GTAGAGACTAAGGGATGCAGGGAGAACCTGGCAGCCAGGTCCGTTTTGATATGCTAATGGACACCAATTAGCCATCTGCCTGAGTGTGAGACCTAACAGGGACCTCTGTCTGAAACCATACCTGCCCACCAGGGGAAAGATGTTGTCTGAGAAGATCCAGGGTCCACTGGAGATGTAGGAGGAGGGAGGTCACTAGAGGAGATCGGGAAGGACACGATGGGGCTGCTTCAACTAGGAGGAACATTCAGAAAATGAGGTACAGTTCAGCCCCCTGCCTTTAAATAAGAAAAGCTGCAGCATGGTAGGGGCCACCCAGAAGGGGGTGAACAGCAGGCTTTGGATGCTGTGTCCCCCTTAGCTGGGAGAGACATAATCTGGGAGATCTAAACTGGGAGTCATAATGTGTAGTCCTCTATGCCTTGGACCCCAGCTACCTCTTTTGTTCAGCTGTGATTTCTCTATAAGAAAGGGGAGGTGCCTGCAAAATCAGTCTCCCTGCTGTTGAGTCTTCCTGCTCTTGGCACAGCACCCACTTTGACTCTGAAGCTAAGCCCTTGATTTCGAGTCAGCTTTTTACCTGGGCTCAGGGATTTGCAAAGACTTTGCTCCTTCCCCCTCCCTTCAAAGCACAAAGGACAAATTCTGTTTCCCAGGACCCTGAAACAACATTTGTTCCACTTTGGGTAGATAAAGAAAAGCAGAGAAACAGCGGGAGGGCAGCTCTGGACACTCCAGGGCTGCTTTCCTCATTGCCATCCAAGCTTCCCACCTGCTGGGATCCAGCAGCATCCAGACTTGTTTCCTTGAGGAGTGAATGGAGAGTGGTACCCTGATGGAATTCTGGAGGTGGCCTCTCCAGAGCCTGGGGAGAAGGAAATAGTTGGGAAAGCCAAGTGCTGGCTCTCTCGTTTGTAATCCCAACCCTCAAAGGGTCAGAGATAGGATGAGCAAAACCAGCCTGGTCTACATACTGAATTCCAGGCTACCCCATAGGGCATTGTTTCAGAATCAAAACCAGAACTATTTTTAAGGGAGTGGCTGGGAACTGGTCCTCAGGTGTCACATTATTTATCATCCCATGCTGATGAACAGTGCTATCAGTTGTAGAGCAGCTCAACTGAAGATCACAGAATCACATATTGATTTTTGTTTCCTTCCTCCCAGGAACCCAGGAAAATACCTGTCCTATCTTGTTCTTCAGCCAGTGTGAAATCTGCTTTGGAATCTGCTTTGGATGCCACCTAACCCAACCACTGAAATCAGAGAATGACCCTCCCAAATCACATCGGTACATGAATACTCTGAACTGAGGGCATCTGTGGGACCAGCAGGGCATGCTGAGGTTCTCTATGAGCATCCCACACTAGCCACGCTTGCCTAAAGATGGTTCGGCCCTCACAGGTTGATATCAACAGTCCACCGTTGCAGGGCATGATGGCACCGGTTTGTAATCCTGCATGCAGGAGGATTAAAAATTCAAAATTCAAGGTCATCCCTAGCTACATATCCAGTTCTAGGCCAATCTGGGCTACATGAAACCCTGTCTTTGAAAAATATATTATGGAAATAACTCAAAAGGTAAAGGTACTTGTTGCCAGAACTGCCCGTGTTTGATCCACACGACAGAAGGAAAGAACTAACTCCTACACATTGTCCCCTGACCTTTACAAGTATGCTGTGGCACACATGAACCCACCCTAAAATTAATAAATATAATAATAAAACAACAACCAAAAGTGAATACAGTACAGTTGGTCATGGTGGTAGACATGTAATCCCAGAGCCTAAAAGGCAGAGGCAGGAGGATTGCTGCAAGTTTGAGGCCAGCCTGATCAATATAACACATTTCAGACCAGCTGATGCTACATAATAAAATCCTATTTCAATAAAAGGAGTGTGTGTGTGTGTGTGTGTGTGTGTGTGTTAATATAAACATTACACATAGTAAGATCCATTGAACCAAACTTAGTTGTCATGAATTCCCTCCCTGGAAATCTCTTTTCTTCTGGGGGTCAGGATCAGCCCTGGGTTACACAAAGATCTTTGCCATTGGCCTCAAACTCAAGAGTCTCTACCTCCAGAGTTAGGGATGACAGGCATGTGCCACCATCTCTGGTTCCAGGAATTTTATCAGCCACAGTAGGAGGAAGTTGCTACCATGTCCAGATAGCCTAGTCCCTGCTCATCTCAGGGCCACTCCAGACTGGTTCCATGAAAGCCTTGTTTGCATGACAATGCAGCCTTTATTCCTAACAGGGCTCCCTGTCTTCTTGCCATCTCTCCTTCAGAAGCTGGAAGCCCCTGCTTCTTTTTGTAGTTCCAGATGCCCTCAGTTCCTTGAGTATGTAATTAAATGTAGGATTTCCCCTGTTCCTCTGCTGCATGTCAGCTTAATGATCAGCTCAGCCAAGGTAGCTAGCAGGGAATGGAAGTCATTTTCTGCTCGCCTACCTTACCACAGTAGCTGATCAGACACTTGCTTCTAACTTCCCCCTTCTTATTCTCCCCTGCTCGAAATATTGGCAATTCATTCCTTCTTCTTCTTTTTTTTTCTTCTCCCAATTGTGCAGGCCAAAAAGCAAAACAAAATCTAAAGCACAGTCACTTCCTACTGTGCTTAAAATAACATCTTCATCCTGGCCTTCAGGCCTCCCTGCTCTAGCTTATCTGGGTTCTGCTTTATCTATCCATCCCCGGAACTCTCTTTCCCTTCACTCCTCGGGTCACACAGAGCTCTGTGTCTCTTGGTTATTGTTCACCACCTTCCAGTCTCCTCCCTCTACTTGCATCTCCCGTTTGTTCGGTCAGTCGTGTTTATCTTCCACCGTCTTCTCCCTCTCAAGGATAAACTTCCTGAGACCAAGAACCCCCTCTGACTTGTTCATGGTTGTGGCCCCTGAGCCTGGTGCATCAGAGCCTCCCCACCCCCACCCCATACTTTTCAGCTGTTGGGTGAATGAAAGAATGTGCAGAGCTTTCACAAGCCAGGCTCTGTTCCAAGCAATTTACCTGCATCACGGGACAGAATCCTGTGCAGATAAGCTGCTGTTTGTGCAGGTGTAGTGACCTGGCCAAAGTCACATGGCTGGGAAGGGCTGGAGCCTGGATTCAAACCAGCCAGCCCCTCTAAGACCACATGAGCGGTACAGCTGGTAGCTGAGCTCTAAGGAGAATTCTCACGCTGCATGCATGAATGAGTGGGCAGATTATAAACACCAGCACTGAGTAACATGCTGCAATAAACAACTTTCCCCACCCTACGCCGCTCCATGGCATCTGAGGATCTGCTTTTGGCATTCAGAAAGGAGGGAAACCCACTAAAAGAGAACTGTGCATTAGGTACAAGACTTATAGGGCCTTGTGGTTTTCTGTTCTGCCCAGCATTGCCGGCACCAGCAGCTGCCCAAGCCTGGAGGGGAAGACAGGACTGGGGAGGGGAACGCACATCCAGGGCAGACGGCACTCACCCAGGGAACATCGTATCCTGGTAGCTGTAGGTTCTCCCCAGGGTGGCTCTGCTATCTTGTGAGAGTCCTATCTCTGGCTAGCTGCCATTTGCCTGGCAGCTCCAGTGTCTTGTCTCATCAATCATCCGGTTGCACTCAACCAGCCTGGATCTCCGAAAAAGCCATGTGTGCTGAAGACAGAATGGCCTGGAGCTCTGGAGGGAATCGAACCCACTATGAGGGAGGCAGGGGAGGATCAGAAGGACTGCATGCTTTAAGTCTTAATTGATCCCTCTCAGCTGAGGGAGGCCCTCGAGAGGAGGAGACTAGCGCAGGACTTTTATCGGAAAAGAAGGGAGGAAAATGACTAGCGGGTAGGAGTACAGGTGGAGGTTGTTGGTTTCCTATTGTAATTGAAATTTAGTCTCTTCTGGTGCCCTGCCAGCTGCAGCGTCCTCCCACCCCGCCCCTTCCCGGGACCACACTGACAGCCCAGGAAAGCTGGCAGGTTGTGGAGGTGATTTATTGGAGGCTCTGCGTCTTCAAACACCAGACTTGGTGGCCTGGCTCCC
>JANBXA010000069.1:24835000-24845000 GCA_030556225.1 Cricetiscus sungorus
GGATGTACAGAATGGAGGAGAGGGGGCTGGAGAGATGTCTCAGTGGTTCAGAACACTGCTGCTTTTCTACAGGACCTGGGTTCAAGTCCCCATGGTGATTCACAACCAGTTCTAGCTCCAGTTTCAGAGGCTCCAATTCCCTCTTCTGGCCTCCTCAGGCACCAAGCAGGCAGGTAGTGCACAGACATATGTGCACAGAATGGAGGAGAGGTAAAGAAACCAGGAGACAGAACATAGACTCATAGGAACAGGTTGAGTTAAGTTAGTTATAAGAGCTAGTTGGGAACAAACCTAAAGACCACGCTTTCACAACTAATAAAATGTTTCATTGTCATTATTTGGAGGCTGGCGGTCCAAAGAAAGTTCAACAAGAAAGACTGACTACAACATAGTGTTCTAAATCTTCCGTTTTTTTTTTTTTCCACTTAATTATTTATCTAAGGCTGAGATGTAGCTCAGTTGCTTAAGTTCTTATCTAGCATGTGTAAAGCTCAGGGTTTTACCTTCAGTATCACAACAAACATCAGACATACTGGCACCAACCTGTAATCCCAGCATTCCAAAGACTGAAGCAGGAGGGTCAGAGTTCAAATTCATCCTCAGATACCTAATGGGTTTGAAGTTAGACTATGCTACGTGAAGCCCTGTCTCCAGACAAAAAACAAATTAATAATTTATTTTAAAGTTTCATTGTATACAGCTGGACTTCATACAATTATAGGTATGTGCCACCATAGGAAGTTTGTATGGTGCAGGAGATTGAACACTGGGCATACTGCATGTTAGACAAGCACTCTATTGACTGGGCTATATCCCTGGGCACCCAGGGTTCCGTTTCCATGCACATCTGCCTCTCTGTGTCTCGATTTCCTCATCCATAAGGTAGGGAATACAGTACCTAGCACACAGGCTTGTCATGATGATCAACTGATCTAAGCTGTTGTGAGATGCTTATATTTTACTACCAGGAATTTGCCCTCATTTAACTCTTAAAACTTCTCTCAGAGAGATGGAAGCTGAGTTATTTTCTTGTAACGCAGACAAGGAAACAAAAGCCAGGAAAGGTAAAGAAACATTTCTGAGGTCCTTGTAGCTGTAGAGATAGAATTCAAGCTGGGTCAGTCTGACGCTAACTTATTTCCCTTCTGCAGAGGCTGATTCCAATCATACTGGGTCGTCAGGCCAGGAACTCTGCTGAGCTCCGTGTGGGACACTGGGCCGTTTGACCTTTCTATCTACATTCCCTTCATCCCCAGGCCATCCTTGAAACAGGGAAGCCTACATAGTCAGCCACTGGTTCTGTAGGCCAAAGAAAAAGGGGTGGAACCCATTTGGAAGAAGGAAAGGGGAAAAGAGAGATGTGTTAGACATATTTAATCATTGCTATGACAAATACCTGAGGTAGGCTGGGTTGCACATAGTGACTTTCAGGCCTGCCAAGCTACTTAGTGAAACCCTGTCTCAAAACAAAACAAAACAAAACAAAAAACAAAAAAAATCATTGGACTAGAGAGATGGCTCACCTGCTAAAGTCTAGGCTCACAACCAAAAATATAAAAAATAACACCATTATCATAATAGTAATGATAATAATGATTATAATAATAAAAAATTTAATGACCAATGCTGTCAAAAGAAAACGAGTGAATAAACAAGCAAGAGTGGTACATACCACTAAGGATACTCCCCAATATTGATATTCCCCACTTCCTTGTGCATGAGCCCTTTGCAGCCTGTGAGGACAGGAAATGATGGTATGGCACCATGAAGATCAGGCATTCCTGGCTTCTACTCCTAGCTGGGCCATTTATTAACCTTCAGCTGAGCCTTGTGGTACAGGTTTATAACCTGAGCTACTCTGGAGGCTGAGACAGGAGGCTCATAAATTCAGTGCCAGCCTGCAGATCTTAGCAAGATCCTATATCAAAATAAAAAGTTTAAGGAAAAAAAAAAAAGAGTATATGATGTCACAGCTTTCATGTGTTCAGCATTAACCTTGTTTGAGGCAGTCTCTGTTTGCTGCCCTGCACACCAGGCTAGTCGATTTTGAGTTTCCATGGGTTCTCCTATCTGCCTTCTATCTTACTGTAGGAACACTGGAATTACAGGAGTGAGTTATTACTCCTGGCTTTATATGCATTATGGAGATTTGAATTCAAGTCCTCAAAATTGTGTGACAAGTGCTTCACTTGTTGAGCCATCTTTCCAGCCCTCATGTGGTCTGGACATGATGGTTTATGTCTGTAATCCCAGCACTCAGAAGGCAGAGGTAGGCAGATTTCTGTGAGTTAGAGGCCAGCCTGGTCTACACAGTAAGACCTTGTCTCTCTAAAAAGTAAAAGAAAAAAAATAAATAAAAGGAAGCGTCAATACTTAATAAATCATAGAGAACACCTTTGAGTCTGCATGGAATGTCTCAATCATGGAAACTTCTCTGAGAAGGGGATTTTTGTTTTGTTTTGTTTTGTTTATTTTTTTGGTCACATGACTGAAAGGGGAAAATTGCTTTTATGCTTCCTACTTACCTTTATTTTTGTTTATGAGAATTTGTCTAATATATACACTACATGTATATCTGTGATCCTCTGGAACTGGAGTTATGGATGGTTGTTGACCACCATGTGGGTGCTGGGATCTGAACTCAAGACCTATTCCACAGCAATAAGAGCTCTTAGCTGCTAAGCCATCTCTCTAGTCTATGCCCCTGGCCCCTCCCTCTGGTCTTTTTTGAGACATGGTTTCTCTGGGTAACCCTAGCTGTCCTGGAACTCACAGAGATTTGCTTGCCTCTGCCTTCTGTGTGGGATTAAAGGCTTCTACTCTCTTGTGCTTAGTGTTTTGGGACCTGCAAATTAAATTGACAAAAGACAGGTTAGCAGGAGAAACAAACAAACAAAACAAGTTTAACCATGTGCCCACAGAAGTTCACAGAAAAATGTGACTCAGGAGGGTGGTTAGAGAGCTGGAGAGACAGGTTAGCTAGTAAGAGCATTTGCTGCTCTTGCAAAGGACCCACATTCAGTTCCCAGCACATCATATACACAGACTCACAACTGTTTATAACTCCAGTTCCAGGGTATTCCCCCTTCTAGCCTCCAAAGGCACCTGCATGTACATGGAATACATATATACATTCTGGCAAAAACACTCATATACTCAAGATAGAAATAAATCTTGAAAAGAGAGAGAGGGTATAGCTAGGGGATTGGGATATAGCTCAGAGGTAGAGTTTGTCTAATATCCATGAGTTCCCAGGCTCAATCCTTACCTCAAAAGACAAAAATGATTATGGTGACATATTGTTTGTGATCTAATAAAGTCACTGAAGATCAGAGAAGCAAAGCAGCCACTAGAGAGTTCTCACCTCCACAATGCTCAGACTCAAGCCATGATCCACCAAACCTCAGATTGCATCTCCAGACTGCACTGCTCTCCACCAAGCCTCAGAATCCTAGACTGCCCTCTGAGACTATACTGAATTGCTTATATACTCTCTAGTGCTGGGATTAAAGGCATGAGCTCTGCTTCTCTTTTAGACTGATTCACTCTAATGTTGCCCTGGGTGGCCTTAAACTCACAGAGATCCATGTGTCTCTGTCTCTGGAGTTGGGGGATTAAAGGTTTGTGCCACCACTGCTCTGCTTCTGTGGCTATGGCTAGCTTTGCATTCTGATCTTCAGTGGTTTTATTAGACCGTAAACAATATATCACCACAAATGACAGTTATTAGAGCTCAGGGCCTATAGAACATGCTCCTCATAGAGGATAGGGGTCAAAGCCTAGAGCACTTAGCAACAGTTCTCAAACTTCCTAATGCATGGCCCTTTAATACAGTTCCTCATGTTGTGATAAACCCTAGCCATAAAATTATCTTCATTGACACATCATAACTAATTTTGTTACTGTTATGAATTGTGATGTCAATATCTGATATGCAGGATATCTGACTCCTGTGAAAAGGTCATTCTACTTCCAAAGGGGTCCAGACCCACAGGTTGAGAACCACTGAATTAGAGGGACAGAATGGTCCCTTCACTGACTAGATAGGAGAGAAGATAATTTTGTGACAATCAATATCTGTCTGAATGTAGTGACTTCCAGTCTTCAGAGATCAAAACCAATTTTCTCTGGTTGCTCTTGGGAAGAGCTTTAGGACGTTTATGATTTGGGGTGAAGGCTCTGCTTTCAGACAATAAATGATTTCAGGAAGTGAGGCCAGGAAGTAGCTCAGTGATGGAATGCTTGTGCTTACTTTGCACAAAGCTTACGGGGCCTGGTGGCTCACATGGAGACAGAAGCAGTTGGACCTCTGTGAGTTCCAAGCAGTCTGGTCTACATAGGAAGTCCCAGGCCAGCTAAGGATGCATAATGAGACCCTCTGCAGAGGCCCTTGGTTCAGCCCGCAGGAATTCAAAGGCTCTCTGCCCAAAACAACATTTACATCACAGTAATGCACTCTGGACCCTTTCCCTGCTAAGTTCCTGAGTGTGATAGCAATTACAGCACTGGTTGCTCCAGGAGCTCCAGCCAGTTCGAATCTTGTCTACACCACCCTTTACCTTCCAGAGACAAAGTCTCGAAGATCAGCCTGGCCTGGAACTTCCTTCTACAGCCCAAGCTGGCCTTAGCCTCATGTTCTTCCTGCCCCAGCCTCCTGACCACTGAAATTATTGGAACCAAGCAAGGCTCTCTCTTTTCTCTCTCCCCCCTTTTCTTTCCAGATAGGGTCTCATGTATCCCAGGCTTGGTCCTCCTGCCTCCACCTCCCACTTTCCCAGAATACAGGTGTGCTGCTAGGCATCAAACGCAGGGTTTCATGCAAGCTAGACCAGCACTTGCCAAAGCCCTACATTCCCCAGCTTCAACTCTTGGGTTTTGTTATCGTTGTTGTTGTTGTTGTTGTTGTTGTTGTTGTTGGTGGTGGTGGTGGTGGTGGTGGTGGTGGTGGTGTGTGTGTGTGTGTGTGTGTGTGTGTGTGTTTTAACTGTATTTTTATGATGTGATTGTTTTGTCCACATGAAAGTATGTACATCATGTTTATACCTAGTGTCCAAGGAGGTCAAAGAGGGCACAGCCCCCCCCCCCAATCTGGAGTTACCAGGAACTGAGCAAACACTGAGCAAGCTCACCCTTTATGTTTTTTAGTCTCTTGCTTTGCAGCCCAGGTTAGCCTCTGACTCAGTGCAGTTCCTCTGGCACTGACGGCTCCATTCTCAGGCACCCTCCTTCCCTGGCACATCCTGTCGGCTTCCATACCTCCAAATATACATCAAGGTAATTACTGGCAATTTTACTGTTCCCAAGAGTTCTAGCAAAATTCCTTGGGTTTGGGCTCAATGGATTTGGGGTGGGGTGGGAAGGGGTGGTATTCTGGCTGGGCCAGGCACACGTGCTTGTCCTGGAGCCCAGCATTTGAAAGCCAAGGTCAGCCTCTTGTGGAGCACAGGGACTGAAATGGAGGAGTTACTTCCTGCTTTTTAACCAGAGATCAGAGGATGCTGGGTAGAAGAAACCGGGCATGGAGAAACCCACAGAGGGAAAAGCCGAACCCCAGTCTCAGATGGTAAGCATTGAAAAGCCTCTTCAAAGCGGGCTCATCTGGACTTTCCCATGACTGCAGCTTCTCTGGGGGTCCAGAAGCCTATTCTACGCCTGGCTGATGAAAAAGAGAAGTCCTTGGTGTTCCTCCTTAGTGCGCTTCAGCTGGAAGATTCTGCATCACAACTGGCCTCATGGCTCCCTGTTTATGCGCCTCCCAGTAAGCTCTGGGCTCTGGCCACTTGCCAGGTTGGCAAGACACCAATCACCAAATGCATACTCTTTCCCCGACACAGGCTGTATTGTCACAACTTCCGGGGTTCCTAGGGAGCAGGAAGAAGGGAAGAAGGATCAGGGAGTGCAGGCCCTGTGTGGCTGAGATCCACTGGGCCAGATGCTGTCTCTGGCCCTCCCCCAACACAGTCCCCTCCCTCCACTCCCAACTTGGGAGCAAGAGCCACACCTCTCTACACTGTAGCACCCTGTTCAGACCTGCAGACTAAAGCCTAGGGCACTGTGCCCGAGGAAAGGAAGAGTTAACTCAAAAAGGCCTGCTTGAATGGGAAGTCAGCTCTCTCTGCAACCCCCCACTCTCTGGTTCAGATGCTCAGCACAGGAGCTGAACAGGAATTTGTGGGGCATTCCTAGGGGACTCCTGCCAGCCTCTTTTCTTTTTTCCTCCTCTCCTTATTCTGTTCCTACAGAACGTTTAAAAAATATCTAATTCAGGGGCTAGAGAAATGGCTCCGTGATTAAGAGCACTGATTGCTCTTCCAGAGGACCCAGCACTCACATGGAGGCTCACAACTGTCTGTAGCTTCAGATCTAGGGAACCCGACACCTACACACTTAGAGACATGCAGGCAAAACACCAATGCACATTAAAAAACAAAAACAAAAAAACCTAATTCAGAAAATGGAAACAGTCCAGAACATAGTGTGTTTGGCCTTTCCACTATTTAAGAACAATTTAAGGACATGGGCTGTAGATCAGTGGGTAGTGTGCTTGCCTAGCAGGTACAAAAACCCCAATAAGGCATAAGCCAAGAGTGGTGGTAAAGGCCTATGATCCCAGCATTCAGGTGGTGTCAGCTCTCTGTAACAGTGAGTTCCAGGCCAACTTGGGATAGGTGAGAGCCTGTCACAAACAAAACAAGACAACAAAAGAGAAAGGCTGGCAAAATGGTTCTGTTTAAACTGACAGCATGACCACTCCATGATATGGTTAAGGGGAAGGTTTATATTGTAGATATGAGAGAGAGAACAGCTAGAGGAATCTGAAAGAATCCAGAGCAGAGAGAGAAAGTAGTAAGCTGAACATGTTCAGCAGGCTGGATCTGGACACCAGCAGATTAGGAAGGGGGGTGAAAGAGATAGAGAGGGCTGGGGAGACAAATAGAGAGAACATAGCTGGAATAGCAGGGTAATAAAAAGAATGAGTAGCTGTGAGGAGGGATGACTCTGAGCTGGAGGGAGTTTAGGGGAGGGGAGGATGTGAGAAGGGCTGGGATGCTAGCATGGAATTTTAAATGTATAACAGGGACCTGGAGGCCGTATGAGCTTTGGTATGCTATTAGTACCACCACAGGTAGCCATTTGTCCCTTCTGCCAGTTTTAAGAGAAATAATTCTTTTTAGTAGAGGGGAACTGTCTTTACAAGTTCCTGAGGAATGCCAGCTTTGATCTAAATACCAGAAATCCCCCTGTAGTTCAAGTTGAGCCCATTTGTGGATATTTGGACTGCCTTTTGGAGTTTGGGGGATTAGAGTCTCCTTTGGACCTAACAGGTTCTTTGGAAAAGTAATTGCTGTACAATCCTGATGAGCAGCGAAGCCTATGTAGGTAAAAGCGGTATTGCATAGAGTCCTTCTCTGACTTAGACACATACACATATGTCATATACATACTTGTCATAATATTTTAAAGGAATATAGAAGCCAAACAAAGAAAGATTGATTTGAGAACTGGGAGAAGAAGCATATCTGTAAACCCAAGCACTTGGGTAGCCTGAGGCAGAATTTAAAGTACAACCTAGGTTACCCAGTGAACTTCAGTCCAGCCCGGGCATCAGTATTTTAAGAAAATAAGCTGGCATGGTGGTAAATAGCATGACTGCTCTTCCAAGGGCCTAGGATTGATTCTCAGTACCCACGTGGCTGCTAAGAACTCAGTGACTCCAGTTCCACGAGGGAGCTGACCCCCTTTTCTGGCTTCCAAGGTCACTGCATGAATGTGCACACAGTATACACACAGGCAAAATGCTCACATACAGAAAGTATGAAAAGATCAAACAAATTCTAACAAACAAAAAAACACAAAACAAAGCAACAGCAACAAAACAAATAAGACTGAGCATGATGGTGTGTAATGAGATATCCACCCTGCCCTCACCTGTAGCACTGACCACGCCTGTTTGGACATGGTCACAGGTGTGGAAGGGACAGAGAGTGAGTTTTAGGTCTGCAGTCAGGACAGGTGGCCCGCTCTTGCTTCCAGTTGGGTCACAAAGGACAGCCTGGGTGGATCCTTGGAGCAGGAACTTGCAGAGGTCACCTGTTTCTTGTGTAAGTGACTTCTCCCTGAATAAAGCTCACTTAACCTGTACTGAGTCCAGTGAATCTTGATTCCCACACAATATTGGTGGTGTACACCTGAAATCCCAGAACTCTGGAGAAAGGAGCAAAGAGGACCAGGAGTTCAAGGTCAGCCTTGACTACTCAGTTAGTACATGGTCAGCTCAGGCTGACCATACTTCAGAAATCACAGCAGAACAAATAAATAAGAAAGCATTTGGGAAGTGGAGCGAGAAGGATCAGAAGTTCACAGCCTCGACCACATAGTGAGGTTTAGGTCAGCCTTGGCTACGTGAGACAAAGAAGAAACAATAAAAAGACAAAGAAAGGAGAAATAGTGAGTTCCTTGCCAAACTGGGTTTTATATATTTTCAGACCTGACTTTAAAAAAATCAAAAGGGGGCTGGCAAGGTAGCTTTGCTGCCAAGACTGACTACCTGAGTTTGAGCCCCAGAACCAGCATTATATAGGGAGAGAACCAACTCCAGCAAGCCATTGAGTACTGTGCCTTTTCTGGAGCCAGCATGGCTTTTCTGGAAAGAAAGATCAGAAGAGTTGCCAACACTTGGTCTGTGTATTCCCACAGCATTGATTGGCAATGTTGAATCTTGGTTACCTAGGAAGACAAGAGATCCCTGTAGTCAGGGACTGGGTTCCAGGCCTCTGTGTTCTTCTCCACTATGGCCAAATACCAGTTGTCATTTCTTCACCATTTTTTTAAAGTTTGTTGTTGCTGTTGTTTTTTCGAAACAGTGTTTCTCTGTGTAGCCCTGGCCTTCCTAGAACTTGCTCTGTTGGCCAACGTGGGCCTTGAACTTACAGAGATCCTCCTTCCTCTGCCTCCTAAGTGCTGCAATTAAAGGCATGCCCCAGCATTGCCCAGCTAATTATTTTTTTTACATTTATTGTGTGTATGCATGCTTGTGTACATGCACACATACACCACAGCACCCAAGGTAACCTGCAGAAGTTGCTTTTCTCTGAAGCCCGGGGCTTCTCCTGGGTTATCGGCACTCTTGATTCTAGTAAATCTGGTACTATGACAAAAAATTGTGTTTATTTACTATTCACTATTCTTCTATAAGCCCTGGGAGTATGAACTCCTCCCTGGTTTATACACCTCTCTTATTGTAGCACTTTACCTAGGGTGTCTGACACAGGAAGCTGCCTGGCAATTGGCAGAAAACCCCAGAGTGACTCTAGCTTCCCACTGACTCTCCAAACATTTACTGTGTGCCAACAATGTGTTTGATACTAGGCCTGGCTACTGGACAGAGTGGCCCCAAGCTGCTTCTTAGTGAAAGGGGGCAAAAGCAAAACCAAGAAATGTTACTGGAATTGTAAGAACAAAGCCCAGCTCTGGGACTTAGACTACTCTTGGCCACTGTACCTCATGTGCCAGTGAAAGAGATGAGTAGGAGCTGGGGCTAAAGCTCATTTGGTGGAGCGCTGGCCTAGCGTGGGTGAAGATCTGGATTTGGTCTCCAGCACCACAGAAATGAGGAGTGGTGGCACTGAGGAAACGGATGCAGGAAGATAGGAAGTTCAAGGTCAACCTCAATTATACAGGAGTAACCAAGCTAGCCTTAGAGAGAGAGAGAGAGAGAGAGAGAGAGAGAGAGAGAGAGAGAGAGAGAGAGAGAGAGAGGTAAGCAATGGTGCTTCCTTGGGAAATATAGATGGGATGAAGGCCTTTAGTCACCCCCAAGCTCATCTTTGTGATGTTGACGTGGGCCTTATGTTTATACAGGAAAACACTAAGGTAGGAGGCAAGGGGGGGGTGTACATTTCCTTTTAATACTTTTAGGAACTACAGAGGCTCAGGTTTAGCATTAAGAGAGCTTGCTGTTCTTCCAGAAGACTATATTTAGCACACATGCACGTACACA